>VXAD01006001.1:902495-955771 GCA_013399195.1 Dicrurus megarhynchus
GTCTCCCAGGCTGCTCCCCACTGACTAGTTCTCTGAGAGGAGCTGGCAAAGTGTTGAAGGGGCAGAGTATCTCCTCGACAAGTTTGCTGATGACACAAAGCCGGGAGGAGTGGCCGATAGCCCAGAGGGCTGTGCAGCCCTTCAGACGGACCTCGACAGGTTGGAGAGAGGGTCAGAGAACTGTCTGAAATTCAACAAAGGCAAATGCAGGGTCCTGCACCTGGGCAGGAATAACCCTGGGCACCAGCACAGGCTGGGGGCTGACCTACCTGGGAGCAGCTCTACGGAGAAGGACCAGGGGGTCCTTGGACCACAAGCCGTCCATGAGCCAGCAGGGTGTCCTTGGGGCCAAGAAGGCCAGTGCTGTCCTGGGATGCATTAGGAAGAGCAGCAGCAGGTCCAAGGAGGCGATCCTGCCCCCTACTCTGCCCTGGTGAGGTCACATCTGGAGTGTCCACTTCTGGGCTGGGGAGCACCAGAGACGTGAAGCTTCTGGAGAGGGTCCAGCAGAGGGTGACAGAGGATGAGGTGACTGGAGCATCTCTCTTAAAAGGAAAGGCAGAAGGAACTGGGACTGTTCAGCCTCGAGAAGACATGACTAGGAGGGGACCTTACTAATGTGTATAATTATCTAAACGAGGGTTGCTGAGAGGATGGGTCCAGACTCTTCTTAGTGGTGCTAACCACTAGGACATGAGGCAAGGGGCAGAAACTGATGCACAGGAAGCTCCACCTGAATACGAGGAAGAACGTCTTTACTGTGCAGGTGACGACACACACTGGAACAGATTACCCAGAGAGGTTGTGGAGTCTCCCTCATTGGAGATATGCAAGAACCATCTGGATGCACTCCTTTGCCACGTGCTCTAGGGTGACCCTGCCTAAGCAGAGAGGTTGGATCAGATGACCCACTGTAATCCCTTCCACACAATTTACCCATTCTGTGATTCTGTGAAAATGAGCTGGTTCCAGCTGCTAAATGCTGTTAAAAGGAGAACACTAAATGCTCTTTCTACACAATGGCTGTGGTTACCACTAGTGTTACAGGATTGCAAATGTCAGGATTAAAGAGGAGATGGAGGCAGTAACAAATAGAAGGATAATCCCCTTACTAAGAGAATGACATGTGCCAATCTGTTTGCAGCCCCTTTTTTGCACTGGAAAACATATACTGTGTATTTGTGGTTGTCAGCCTTCAGGGGCACCCCTGTGAGGCTCCCCAGGTGCACTTGTCAGTGGGGTTTAGGTGGTTGACCATTGGCCTATATAGTTCTTTTCTTTGGTGTATTTTACATCAGCAATTCATTGGTATTTTTACATCAGATTCCCTACTTCTACTGCACTGATTTTTCCTCATGTGGCTATACTTCACTTTTGTTTATCCATTTTACATTCTGCCACTTCCTTTACCATCAGATACACTCCAGATTTATGACAGGTTATTATTACAAATTGTTGGAACGCTACTGCTGTGGAAATGGGCTGTACCCCAGTGGTTTGAAGGGAAGGCTTGAAAATGCTGGCAAGATTAAAATGGGGTAAATGAAGGAACAGGCTTGCTTTCTAATTTTTGGAAGCTTGTAGAGAGGACACAGAGATAAGAAAGGGCTGAGGAGAAGCAAAAGCCAAGATGCTGTGAGAGAAATCTGGTACAGTCGAACACAGTTGTGTTTAGGTAATACCAGAATGATATTTTGATAATAACAGAGTCATCTGGCAAAAAACAGTATTACTCTTCTAAGTATATCGGAAGGCTTTAACTTCCTGCTGTAGACACTGAAATATATTTTCACAAATCTTAAAATGAGATTATGCATTTAAGAAGGTATTAAAAGTTCTTGAGGGAGTCTCCACCTTTTGAAGTAGAGTAGTATTCTGTTTCCTGCTCTTTGGTTGATGAAGTTAGAAAATATATTTTTAGAAAACCAAAGTGGACAAAATGGCATTATTTTAAACTGGAGTAAAACACTCACCATAACACAGAGGAAGCAGATGTCAAAGGATAGATAAATCTGTAAATATTATGGAAGTAGCTTTTCAGTAGGGGGAAAGAAATTTAAAACCCTCTATTATGGAGAGCAGCAAGATTTTTGGCGGAGAACTGAAGGGCTGAATTAAGAAGACTGATAGCAGAGCAAGAGACATGGAACAAAAAGGACTTTTAAAACATTTTGAATGCCTTTGAAGCATTCCTTAGTGATGGTGTAGCCATCTGTTGATTGACGTGTTGAAGACAGGTGGCAAGAAGGGGATCAGAGAGTGACTTGACAGAGTTGTAGAGTTGGATATCATCTGCAAAGAGATGATGCCCTTTGTTGAAACTGGCAATGAGATCTCCCAGAAGAACATGAGAAATAAGAAAAAAGAAATGCAAAAAGAAACCTTTGAGATGCACACAGTCACAGTGTTCTCTCATGCATGCTAGTGTAGATTCAAAGCAATTCTAATTCTGACTTTATTAGACTGTGTCATGGATAGCATTGGTGTGAGAGAGGAATCTATTCCATGTGCCTTCTGTCAAGCAGAAGATACTTTGGGCGTCCTCACCAGGTTGTACCGGTAATGGCAATTGAGACAGATGTTTTGAACTTGTGTCTGGATGAACCAGGTCTACTCAGCAGTGCATCTGCTGGTAGGGGTGTGTGTTTGTAGAGATAAAGGGGCTCAAACTTGGCCAGAAATGGAGAAATATTTAAATTGAACCTTTTTGTTCAGATATTCCACCAAGAATTGAAACTTGAAATCCTTTTTGACTGCTATTTCCTTGTTCTTGCTTGACATGGTAAGTACAGAAGCTGAACCTTTTTTATGTTGCTTTCAATGTATGAAGACAAAAATCTGTTCAAGTGTCCTACCATTTATATGAAATGTATCCATCTGGTTTAAGGATGGACTCCTTTAAAAATCCACTGTATAATTAATAAATATTAAAATACGAGCATGCAATATCCAACTAATACCTGAAAGTTTAGTGATGGGGTCACACTTAGCATTGTTGTAAAAGACACAGACTATGCTTTAGGTAAGGCACTTGTTTAATAAGTGCAAGAGAGTGGTGTATTGATATAACTCAAGCCAATTAATAACACGAGTGCTTGGGCCTAACAACCCAGTGCAGTGGAGTTAGTACACCCATGCTGGTGTATCCGTGTAGCACAGTACCTGCCTCCACACTGTGCATGGAGACACTAACCCCGGGGCAGAAACTGAAGTGCCACATCCAGCTCTTGTTGGCCCTGTTGCCTACAGCTCCTTTCTGACCTTGCTTCACTGGTCTTGACTCAGCAAGTGTGATGTTAGCAGTACTGCCAATGTATGTTCCTGGCTAAATTTCAAAGTCCTCCTTTGCCTTTGTTTATCACTGTGTACAGTGACAAAGGGTAGTGGTATATATTCACAAGGAATATTTCCGTTCCTAATCAGCATTTTGCAGTGAGGGCTGGGCTTCTTCCCTGATAACCTTGGGTCTATACAACTTAGACATACAGGTAATAAAGAGGTGTTTCCAATCCCTCTGTACTAGAGTAAAGCAACATTTCTAAGGCCTGATAAATATTATCCAGAGGTAGACATCTAACCTAGATCAGATGTAACGTGACTTAAAAGTGTTCCTCTCCACTACTTAATAAGAATCTTAATTAGAAGCTGAGGTATACACAACCACATTTTAGAAGTCTAAAGTTAGATAGGATAAATGCATTTGGTGTATTTTATTTACTTGCTTGCACAGGGCTGTGTTAGGTGTACTCTCATCCAGTCTCAAAAGTAGAGTCATCATCGTTAAACAGAGTGGCAGGTTGAGGTGGAACACATGCCTGACATCAAAATACAGTTCACTGCAGGGTCTCTCTGGGTCCTTATTCTGGAGCTTTTCATATGCCTTTGTGCTGGTTTTATCTGGGGTAGAGTTAACTTTCTTCACAGGGACTGTAATGGGGCTGTGTTTTGGATTTGTGCTGAACACAGGGTTGATAATGTAGGAATGTTATTGCTGAGCTGGGCTTACACAGAGCCAAGGCTTTTTCTGCTTTTCCTACTGCCATGCTGATGAACCGACTATGGATGCATGGGAGATGGTGAGCCAGGACAGCTGACCCCAACAGACCAAAGGGATATTCCAGACCATATGACATCACGATCAGTATGTAAAGTGAGAGGAAGAAGGATGAAGGGGGGATGTTTGGAGTGGTGGTGTTTGTCTTCCCAAGTCACTGTTGTGCATGATGGGGCCCTGCTCTCCTGGAGATGGCTGAACACCTGCCTGCCCATGAAAGCAGTGAATTAATTGTTTTGTGTTGCTTGTGTGCATAGCTTTTGCTTTTCCTCTTAAACTGCATTTATCTCAGCCCATGAGTTTTCTCACTTTTAACCCTTCCAATTCTCTCCCTGAATCTGCTAGTGGGGGAGTGAGTGAGCAGTTGTGTGGTATTTGGTTGATGGCTGGGGTTAAACCATGATAGCCTGTCACTCCAGGAAGAGAACTACAGTACCTCTTTAGAATGCTGCTTTAAGGAGAATATTGCATTTTGATTAGGCTTTTGCTTTTATAATGCTTTTTCTGACATATTTCACAACATTCAAATTTAGGCATCCGAAGTCCAGTTTTAACCTATATATAAGCACTAAAATAACTGTGTCCTGATTTCGTGATGTGCTAACTTAGTTGAAAGCAAGTGTGTTGAATGCCTCTGACAAACTGGTCACTTTTATTTAAGTTGTTATTGAAAATTTTGGCCAGATGGGTTCACTGAGGTTGTGCTGCCAAGGTGATGTTCCTTGTAAACCTGCTTATGGTATGCAGTCAGAGAGACTTCAGGGGAGTGTAAATGTTACTTTCCACTAAGTAAAGAATAAAGTCTAACATACTGTCACTCAAATTCCTAGTCCTTGTACTAATTTGGGGGGGAATGAAGAGGGCTTTGCATGCCTTATGCTGCATCATTTAAAATGAAGATAAATACTAAGAAAATGGTAGTAACTGGTAATCCATTGAACTATGCACCCATACCAGCTAACCATGCCACTCCATCCTTTCTTGCAGCAGCTTACCAAAAATAGAGCTGGGATGGTGAACTATAGGTCATATGGCCTCCAGAAGTAGCATCATATGCAGGCAAAAATATGTCAGCAATGCTGTCTTGGTGCACATGTTTGGCAGCCAGCAATGCTCTCAGAATAGTTTAATAATGACACTTGAGGCTTGAATTTTCTCTGTCTCCTACCACCTTGAGGTAGAATACTGCAGTACTATAGGATCTCGTTAATAGCTTGCTACTGCACAACTCCTTAAGAGCAAATCAGAGATATAATTACAAATTCTTTTGTAACTTGCCAGCTTGTGTCATGAGTAGAGGCATTTAAACATTCTGTAATTGCAGACAAATTTTGTTTCCTCCTTATCACATGCACCATGTAGTTAGAATAAGGCCTTGTCACTGGCTCTCTCCTTACCTGAGTGGTTGGTTTAATGCAGGAATATTTACATCTCTGCAAGAAAAAAGAAAAGAGTATAAAATGTAGATACTGTAAGAGGAGGTGCATTACAAGCCAAAGAAGAAAATTGATTCAGCAGTTGTTTGCCATCATGTTTTTAGATTAATTCCTACTGCATATCACTGCAGGACTTTAGCAATGAGCAGTTCTTACACATTTTACTGAATTACTGTTGGTGTGTTGTTTTTTTTCCACAGGGGCCTTGGACTGAGTGATGTTTACAGCAGTCCAGATGTGAAGGCTGGTTCCGCATTAAGTCACCCTGATCTTCTAATCCCAGGTTCACATACTTCTAGTGCTGTATTTTATCCGATGGTTTTATCTAGCATTGTGTCCAGGTCACATGGAGTTTATGGAAAACTGCTTGAAATGCAGTCTCTAGGGTGGTGTTTAACAAGGTGTGCGTGAGGATGTTTATGGGGTGTGAGAATGGGAGTCCATTCGTTCTCCACGTTGAGTGTTACTGAGCCCAGTTCTCTTCTAACCTTGTCCTGGTGCAATCATTAAAGGGGAGAGAAGACTCTGAGCTATTGTATCCAGCAGCCTGTAATGTCTGCCAGCTACTTGTCTGCTACCATGCCCAGGTGCTTGGCTCTTGCATCTCCATCACCTGGCTAGGACCCAGTCTGAAGAACTGAGACCTAAACTTGTTTTGGGAGAGAATCTATTTTTCTTTGTTTCATCAGAGCAGTCTTCATCAGATTATCAAAGGGGCAGTGCAAAATAGCGCCTCTACTCTTTTTCTACTTTGGCTGTTCTAAAGAAATGTAAATCATGTAATGGACAAGTATATTTTTATTACTTGGTACCCACAATTGTTTCTGTAATAACACGTAGATTTCTAGGGCAGGGTCCTTTGAATATCCATGTACATATTTACATACATTAGAGAGAAACTGCAGTAAACCACAGAGTTTTGCCAGCTACCACTGCTCTAATTAGCTCACGGAAATAAAAATAATTAATATAGTTAGTTGTTGGATTACAATACAATGAGAAGTACACACCTAATAAATTACATTTTTTTATTATTATCTGCTAAGTATCTGGCTGCTTGAGTAATATTTTACAACTTTGGCTAAATTCACCTTGTGCTCTTCAAAGCCAGTAGCACGATTTCCAGTTTTTATAATGCTATGAGATCAGACACCTATGCTCTGGGGGGTTTAATTCACCACTGCATTACTCCATTTACAAGATCTGATCTGCAATTTGACTGCTATTTTCATTCAGCAAAAGTAAAAGATTAACTATTTCTAAATTTATGAGCTAATTAGTACACTAATACAAACCACATTTATAATTTTCCTGAGTTTGCTTAATCCTTCTTCATTACAAAAGTCAGTTCAGATGTCCGTAAAAGCTTACAGGAAAAAAAACCAAAAGTATTTGTTTTCATTTTCATTAGGGAAAAGTGAAAATTCTGAAAGATTCTGGGCAGACAGAGCCACATTCTTTTGCTCTCATTAAAGTCCTTTTAGTTACAGTAGTTAGAGGAGGAAAACACTGTGCAGCTCTAGGCATATGTCTGCAAGGTTGCCAACACCAATAATTTTATCACAAATTTAATAAGATTTAGTGTTTTTCTTATAAAGCTCCAGAGTCCCATGATTATTTCATGATTATGAAATAATGTTATCTTTCATTAAACATACATGTTAAGAGGAGTCCTTGTAGTTGCAAATAAAGTATTGTAAATGCAAAATTAATGGTTCAAAAGTTCTAATTGAAAAGAAAATATGAGCCCCAGATAAATTTCTTGAAAATCAAGATTTTAGAGGCAATCTCAGATTTTGAAAAGTGTTTATTAATCAAAATATTGTGTCAGTAGTGGCACTAATTCCAGCAGTATTGCTCTTCAAGTATTTCTATATAGAATCTGGTGCTACTTTCTTGATATTCTTCTCCTACTTTAGAAACTTCACTTAAGACACAGAAACCCTACATGTTTTTCTGATTTAAGTGCATCAGAATGCTGAGACGTAGGGTTAAGAGTTGGCTACATATTTTAGATATTGGAGCCAGACAGCAATTCAGTCTAATAATGTGCATGTCTACTATTTCCTGAAAATTTGCTGGTACATGACCCTTTATATGCATATATGTGACCCTACAACAAACTCTCTTATGTGGTGCCAAAAAATGGCATTAGCTTCAGCTGCTTTATTAAATTGCTACCCAAGCTGGCGTGCATTCAGAGCGAATCAGCAGCTCACGCGTGCTGTGCCAGCTAACATGGGAACCTCTCCATGCTCACTGGGGTTAGCACACGGAGGAAGAACAAAAGCCCCTTGAACGCTGAGCCAGAGTATTTTGCACACTGTCACAATCGTGTTTGTCCTTTGGTCTGAAAGGAGCACTGGAGGGGCACTAACAATGGCTGCCTTGAGCTGCGTTGCTTCCCCAGTCCTCAGTGAGGCAGCATATCCAGCAGACAAGGAGTCTGGCTTTTGAGAAGCATTTATCAAATGGCCTGCAGCTGTGATGAACGATACTGTTCTCAACTAAATATTCTGTCCCAGAGACAAGGTTAGAGAAATAGTCCCTGTAATTAACTTTTACCTTTTAATACTACCAGCTGAAAAAAGAAGTGAATGTGACAGCAGTCAGCAACTGCCAAGCTATAGATCCAATACTGGACTATTATGGAAATGAGAAAAGTGCACACTGGAAGAAGACAAAGCTTGCATAATGTTCCACATGATCCTGGGCAAAATAATTGCAGCTAAAGAATGTAATTTGAATGTATGAAGAGTATTCACAGTGGCTGAATTTATCTGGGTGATGCAGACTCCTCTGGGCTGGAGCTGGTTTCCTGATCTGAGCTGCCCTCCAGAAGAGCCTGCTGGTATCCCTTGGTTGTGAAAGTTCCCCCATGGGGCTTAGTGGCCATAGGCTAATATGGCCTTTCGGAATAGTCCCCATGGTAACATGAAACCAGCTTGTATTAGTATTTCAATGCTGCTGTTTCCTGACTTGTAAGCACCTCCTCACATAGCTTGACTGTCCTGACTCAGTACTTAGCCCTTGTACAAGGACTGGTACTAAGAACTTTTTTGGAAGGAGCAAGATCAGAATGCAACTTTTCAACAAATTGAAATATTTTTCTAATTTTCCACTTTACTGTGTAGTAAAAATTGCTGTCACATGTGTCTTACACTTCTTATATTCCCATAGAGCTATGACACTAAAGACATTCCAAATAATTCTCAGCAGAAGTAAGCTCATGCAGCAAATGTCCTTAATGTTCTGGACCTTGAAATACAGATAATAGATTAGTCAGAACTATGCACTTGTTTTCCATCTTGTTCAGGACAGAGGACAAGCTTCTACTTGAATTACTTCAAAATCACATGGTTAAATCCTCTTCTATGATATCTTATGTTCATGTTTGTGTTTCTGATTATATAAAACACTTCAAACTTTGTGTATCTATTTAATATCTATTCTCTTTAACCTGTAAAATATAGCATTTTAATTACTTACATTCCTGCAAGTCCTGAAGATGTAAGGGATCTGGGAATAGTAGCTGGGCTCTATTTTCTTGTTCATCAGTGTACCTGTTAGTGGCTTCCATTGCAGAACCACCCTTACATGTAATGTTTGGTTCCTAAATTGCTCTTACAGGATAGGTTTTTTCTTTTTAACCTGGGCCTTGACTGAAATGAATATATTTGTGTGTCTTCTTAGGTTCAGCTCTTCTCTCCACGCTTGCTGGTGGGTCACAAGTTCTTTCTAGCATTCACCATTTCCTGCTGATGTCTCTTAGTTTAAGAGTTAGTTCAACATTAAGAGCTTTAACTTGTAAATATGTCTAAAAAATCTATTATCCTTGATAGTCTGAGCACTTATCCTGCTCCTGAGAGTGCTTCTGTGCATACTTTTCCCACTTGCCTTAGGCCCCATCTTTACCCTGTGGCTGTGAAACTGCACAAGCTGATAAGGCAAACTCCACCCCTAGGTTACTTAGAGAACACAAATGCCCTGTGAGCATGCCCAGCATCATGCAGAGCTCTGCGTTTCCACAGGGGAAGATCAAGTCTGAGCCTTGCTGCTTGTGGTGTGGAGGAAGAAAAAATGATGAAAGATGTTCTTCCCCAGTTATGAAGGTCAACTTGTGTCTGCCAGGTATGGGGAAGTTACTCTGAACAGGAGTTCCCCTCATCCTGCTGTCCTGGATAATGTTTGTGCACCAGGTTTGTGTGTGTGAGGTGAGAGCAGAAACATGGAGGAGGCACAAAGTGTAGCACAGTCGGTAAGGGCAGCCTAGGACTAATTTTTCACGCAGTGCCTTAACATTTAGGTTGCCGCATTGCATTTTTAATTAAATGCTAGTGTTGCCTCCAGTTAGGCATTCCTTGTGGATTAAATACTCCAAATAATTGGAAAAGAAATAACTAGTGTACAGTATTTGAAAACCAAACAGCATAATTCCATGCACCTCTAAAAGGGAGGAAGGTTACTATTGATGGAATTTTTAAACCAAACCAAATTTATGCAGCATCATTATCCTCTTGTTTTCCTGGAGATATCTTGTCCAAGCCCGAATGTCCAAGTAAGTTTCATCAATAGCTTGGTGCCAAGCTGGTGTTGTTCAAATAAATTGTTGTTTTGGGGTTGAACTTCACAAGTAGCAAGAGGATTTTCCAAAATGAAATGGTAGTCCTTTGGAAATAATGAGGTACCTGATGACATTACTTGACAAAACTTTCAGGGATGGAAATGAAACATTGCAGTGGTTTAGTATATCAAACAACTTGAAGTGATTAAAAGGGCTGTGTTTCTTTCTCAAAAAGCATTTAAAACATATTAAAAGGCTTTAGTAACCCACCATTGAATATTGCAGGTACATACTGAGAACAGGTCTTTTTTTCCCCCAGTTTTGTAGTCATTCATCTGAGCACTCTTTAGAAGGATGCCTGCATTTTCCCCCAAAGGTGGCTGCTTTTCACATGTTCTAACCTACATAAATTCTTAATGTTTTACTATACTTTTTGCAGTGGAGATGTTATTGGTTAGATAATAAGAAAAAGCCCCAGTTCTACCATGTAATGTGCATTTTTTGCACCTTATGAGAATATTGAATAGACTTCATTATTTTTTTCAATACAAGTCTGAATTCTACCATTTGATTACCTGAACCAAAAGCATTTCAATTTGCCATCCATCACCCTGACCAGTGTAAAATGCTGAATATTCAGATTAAATTGGAACTTTTTTTCTATGAATAAGGAATTTGATTCAATTCTATAATATACAGTGTCTCTGGGGAGAGGAAATTGAGCTGAAGGTCGCTGAAGGCAAGTGAGAAAATTGTATTATCCAAATACAAAATTCTTTTTCTTATCATCAAAACCTGAAATACAGCCATGGGGAATAAGGGGGTCAAGAGAGAATTCAATTAGAGATGAAAATGGAAAAGGTGCATTTTTCAACTTACCTTTCAGTTTTCCAAACAAGTGGCAGCAGTGAGCTGTATAGGGACAATGAAATATTTGTCAAGCAGTTTAAACTTTTTTTTTTTTTAAAGTATAAATCAGAAAACATTCTCAATCAGTTATAAAGAGATAGTAAGAGTCCATATGAACATGGAATGGCTAATTCTTCATAGCCTTAACCATTGCAGTTTTAGCTTCTTCATCAGTGGTGGGGAGAGGTAATGAATACCTAATTACAACCATTTGTATGGATAAAATTGTCTTGTTCAGAAAGGCTTCTCAAATGTTTGTAATCAGTTCCCTCTCTAAGACAGTTTGTGATAACAATTCCTGTCCTTTTCCCTCCTTAACTCCTAATTTTAAATGATAAATGTTCAAAATTATTGTAGAAGCACGATAGTGTTATGCCAGAAAGATGTTTAATTTTCTCTTTATTTTGATATTTCTCTTTATTTGTTTTAGTGTAGATACCGAGAACTTATAAGTGAGACCTTGCCCAATGTGGGCACTTGTGAAACACTAACAATTACATATACAGGCAGTGATTTAGCCAAGAGCTCCTGCTCTTGCTCAGTTCTCAGCTGCATAGCTGGTATCGCTGCACTGTGTCTGCAGGAGAGGAGCTCTTGATAAAGACCTTTGAGCTAATGCTGAGGGTAATGGTAGAGGAAAGGGGATTTCCAGCGAGATTCTGGAATGCTAATTTAGCAACTTCATAAACTTGCTCTGTAAATTACACAGTGATTTATAAAATTAGCTTGGGATATCTAGAGGAGTTCTTATTCTGTGTCTGTACTTGTTAGTTTAGTTTGCAGTCATTTCCTAAACGTTTGTTCTTTCCAAGAAAAAGTCACTGTGGTATTTACAGAAACTTTTCTGTATTTAGTAAGTGATAATTTTTAATAATTTGTCATTACATAACCATTTATAGTCTTTCTTGTTAAAATAGATGGTGTCATATATAATCAAACATTGAAATATATTTTAATTCTAAGGAGCCCTTCATTCATATTGCAAGTACCAGTTCTGAGTTTGGGTTTTCTCCAGTGTTGGCTAAAGCTTAGTGAAGTTTTTCTCATATTCTGTAGAAAGTAATTTGAAAGTGTTACTCTTGAAGACAAATGCAGTCATCTCAGAGAAATAACCTGGAAAGAAAATTTTCAAACTCAGTATAATAACTCAAATCTGATAATTGCCTTTTTGGTGTATTTGTAATACTGTATAATTATTAAGTTGCGAATGCCCTATCTCTGGAAGTGTTCAAGGCCAGGTTGGATGCAGCTCTGAGCAACCTTGTCTGGTGAAAGGTGTCCCTGCCTATGGCAGGGGGATTGGAACTAGATAGTCTTTAAGGTCCCTTGCAACCCAAACCATTCTATGATTAAAAGCATGTTATATTGACTATGAAGCTATTCTGCTTTTCAACAAAACAGTCTCCTTTTAAAAAACTGAAATTAGCAATCCCAGCCTTGGTTCTCTAGTGGTGCGATGATTGTATGTGCACATGCAAAATTAAGCCTTTTGCCTCTTTGTGAGCACATGCAGTTGGATTTGTTTAGGAGGGGAAACGATGCAGTACCCACCACATCTGTGAACACATGACAGAGTTCAGAGAGATGAATCGTCTTCGCCTAGATTCAAAGGTCTTTAAAAATATGTCCCGAACATTCTCTAAATTATCCTTTTCTTGTTCCGTGGGGCAGAAATTTCAATTTCAATTTTTTGGGGTTTTTTTTTGTGGGTTTTTTTGGGTTTTTTTTTGGTTTTTTTTTGTTTTTTTTTTTTTGTAAACCAAAATTGTGTTTCAATTTTTTTCATTTAAACTATAAGGGGGTATGTTATAGACATAGAAATAAGCTGGAGTGAAATTATTTCAGTGGGAATTCCCTTTCTGTACATTTTTCTAAGATTTTGTTATGAGCCTGTCTGCATTTTATAGTGCCAGAACACCTCTATAAGCCTAGTGCCTAATAGATTCACTGGCTTTCAGAGGAAGTGAAAGGGCTCTTCTGTTCAGATTGGATTGCAAGATTGGGGTCTTTGTAAAATAAAATGCCTACTAGATGGATCAGGACTGTCTGCATGTTACTTATATAATGGGATATGAATAATTTTTTTTTTTTTTTTAAAGTGACAAAGAGTTTTATATTTCATATCTAATGAAATAAGACTTACTCTAATTTTCATTTCAGCCTGTCACAGGAACAAGAATTTCATCTACAGTTGCTGAATTTTTCAAAGTGAGGGAAAAAGGACATTACATAGGTAAGATTATTCAGTCTGGTTCTGTTTGAATCTACTGAACTTCCTTCTGTTTGACAAAATATAAAATTAATGTTTTTGGAATCTGGGGACTTCAATAACCTAAGAAAATTAAAAAATAAAGGGAGTTTTACTGAATTGAAATGGGTTCTTAGAAGAAAATCAGCCTCTGGTAAAGGGAAGGGAAGAAAAATGATAAAGAGAAATCACATTGACAGAAACCTCAAACATTATGGAAACAAGTAGGTCAAAAGGGTTTTTCAAAACAGTATACCTTTGGAGTATATATTATCAAAAGCACCACTAATTCTTTAGGCAGAAAGACACCTGAGATCAAACAAATGCAAATTTGTAGCTAACCATTAAACAGCTACTTGGGTGATGGGAACAAAAGAAAATATATATAGTGCAGAAAATTAAACCAAGTGATTATTGGAATGAAAAGGTATTATACCAAAATAATACACAAATATATATAAAATGCATTTGATTTTTCAAAATAAACTAAAGCCTCAATGTTTGGGAATAAAGTTCTGTGGGATAGATCTTCTGTAGAAAGTTGATTATTAAATCCTAAGATACGGGAAAGGGAACTAAAACCAGTGTCAACCACCTGCACTGTAGAGAGGAGCTTCCTTTTTTAACTAACTTTTATGGACTGCTGGAGAATGCAGCAAAATAGAGGTTATGCAGTAAAGTGGCAGTTGGGCACAAGCAAGGTATGACAGCAAACCTTCACTTCTCCTCAGAGGTATCACTTTAAAAACAGATGGGTCAGAAGATGTAGGCAACAAAGAAGGAAAAGGGTTATACAAAGGCTCTAAAGATGATTTGCACTGTGTGTCTGTTGTAAGATAGATGCTTGAGATCTTCAGCTCAGGTGAACTCAGTGAGAGTTGAGGCTGGGTACCAGCTTGCCCTTGCAAGGCCAAACCAATGATGTAAAAGGCCAGAGATTGACAGTTAAAGGTCTCACGTATTTATTTGTTACCTTAATGCAGACAGATAATTTGAATGGGAGAACACCGCTTGAAGGTGCAGCCTAATGGCTGCTCTGTAGTAAAGTGAAGGAGCTGTGTTGACTAGGCAAGAGACTGACCTAGTTAAGCAAATACCTTTGGGAAGACTTTTAAAGTATCAAAACCCTTTCCCACACAGTGTTAGGACAGTGATATTAGGCATTCAATAGTCAGGAGTTCCCAATGGCTAAGGTGGTAAGCTCAGCTCAGCCCTATTGTTTTCACCGTGGAGAAAAGATTACACAGATGGAGCAGGAGACAAGGTACTTTACTAGACCAACATGTCCGTATGGAATTGCCTGTCCCCAAGGTTCTGGGCATCCTTAGAGACAAGTTGCTTGTTCAATTGCTTGTGACCATTCTACATCATGGACTGCAGCCCAGGGGATGAGCCAGGCTCCTTAGATTGGTTCCAGCTCCAACCTTTGTCCTCTGAGACTATCTATGTGGCCCCTGGAGAAGGGAGACAATGGAGGGATAAAAGTATTGAAAGAAGTCACTGTCCCTCATATGACCTCTGCTGGACTCCCATAAAATAAGCAGCTATACTTAAGAGGATGGGACTACTCTTTCTAATGCAGTTCTTTAATTTGCTTCTGTTTTATCTGTGGTGAATTTAGACAAGCCAGATATTTAGAAAGGTCCAGAAAGCATAGGAGAGATATTTTAGGAGAAGGACACTTGGAACTCACTTGAGTATGTGAAAATTTTTTATGACTGTGGCAGCAAATGTGATACAAATCTTTTTTCCTCTGAAGATTTCAACTTTAGCAGCTTACAGACACTGTTGGGTTTGTGGGCCAGGGTATGCTGACCAAAGGAACCATTCTAACTCCCCTTGATATTGCTGGAAGAGTCATCTTTGACTTCAAGGGTGCATGGCCTTAGCCAGCAGTAATACAGCTGTGCACTCCTTGGGTATAAGGGAATTTGCTAGCCACATGTCAACACCACAATTTCCAAACAGTTGAGTTCAGTGCAAATGGTGTAGAGCGTTACAGAATACCTGGTGGAAAAAGGGCCTGCCCAGGTGATTGTGATGTGAAACGTACTCTGGTAAGAGGAATGCATCAGTTATCTCAGTGTATTTTGGATCAGAGCCTAAGTGAGATGTTGAATACCTTGAGATACCAATGACCTCAGCAAAACTTAATGTTGTGACCAGCAGGATGTTGCTTTACCAAGACAGTTAGAGATGCAGGCATAGTAGAAGACAATTTTATTCAGTAAAATATAAGTGGAATAAAAGCAGGAGAAGCTGCCAGAACTCAGAAGCCATACTTCATGGAATTGTTTCATCTATTTAACAGAAAGTTGCACAGTGGCAACCCCTTCCCCCCTTCTTCATTTTTATAACTCTACAATACCAGGGAAATATGTTAACCTGAATATGACTCTGTTTCTTTTTTTTATAAGAATAAGCCTCTTTTCTTTCAGCTGCAGACCTGTTATTGCAACAGTAAACAAGAAAAGAGCGATCAATTTTAAACTGATAAACAGTGAAAATTTTCACTGGGTAGAATAAGTTATGTTGAGGTTATTTGCTGAGAGCACATTAGGAGAAAGCCAGTACTTGTGTTTATTGAGCTTTTCTAATGAAAAGTAAACTCACAAAGCCTTGTTTATTAGTTTTTTTTAATAACAACAAATTGGGTAGTGTGGTATGCACATATACATACTGACAGTTAAATCTGGACTTGTTCTCCACCATGCATGAATATGTAAACACGTACTAATCATTTTACGTACAGAAACAGCTGAAAACCCCAGAGAGAATCTGGCTCCAGCAGAGCTTTTCCTGTTTACTTTGTTGTCTGTTGGATCATGGGCTTATTAAAATACAGCTATAATTTGGTAAAACTTTCAAGTAGAATTTGTCCAAGAGGTTGCTTTGCACAAGTGCACAGTCCAATGATTAGTTTGCCATTGGGAAGAAAGAAATACACATAAAAAGATAAAACCAATCATATAATTGGGTTACATGAGTGTATTGCAGAGCAGTCTGTTTTAGAAAAGATACCAGATTGGTAGCTACAGAATTTCCACACTAAATTATTTCTTTTGATACCTGCCTCTTACAAAAAGAGAAGAATCCTCCCTTTCTTCTTTGCTTTACAAGCAAATAAGAACCAAAGCAGAATCCTCTTTAGGCCATGCCTTTTATTTACCACAGTCTGATTGCCAAAGACACAATTCAGCTGAGGATAATGCATATGCATGATGATGGACTTGTCATCCTTGTCTAGTGGGAAGGGAGGTTCTGGATGGAGAAAGTGAAAGGGAAAAATTAAGCACCAGGTGAAAACTCTTTGGATTTTGAACTCCAGGTGATGCTGTACAGGGTAGGACATTCAAAGCATCCTCTCCAGACATGAAAGGTGGGAAAAACTGGAAAACCTAAACTAAGAAGATCAAACCCATACTGGTGGGTCCACAGTCAAGTACAAAAGCTTGTACTTGTGGGCAAGGTACTGATAGATGTAGAAGGCAGAAACATATTAAGCTTTGGAAGACTCTTTCCTGTATTCTCTAATGACGGTGCTGCTGTCTGCTGAAGAAAGAACATGAAAATTATATTGCTAGAGATGCGTGCAGGGACTCCTCAGTGGTAACTCTGTGCAGTTCATCAAGTAAAGCCTCCCTTCCTGCCATCCCCAAAGGCTGAAACACAGTTACTTGAATGGGCTTTTATATAAACAGAACATAAAACACCCATCAGTGTGTATGCTACTGATATAATTTTAAGTGTTTTGCTTAAAAATACATAACTGTGAATATTGAACTCCTTAGACAACTCCTCTGAGGACGAATAAGGAAACTTCAAATTCATCTGTTCTAAATAACTTGAGATGTAAAGGATCTGTGTATGTTACCTCTACCTGTTCCTCTTCATTCTGTAGAAACAAGATGAAATGCTTCTAGCCATATTGAAGAAATGAAGCACTAGAGTCTCTAAAGGCCTCACAAGTGAATTTTATTTTGAACGAGTAAGAGAAAATTCTTCTCCATTTTCCAGGAGTCTTCACTTCTTAAGAGTTGGAGACTTGTATTAAGCTCACTTACAATCTTGACCTCATTTGCAAGACAGCTCTTCCAAATCTTGAAGTAAATAAAAATATAGAGATTCTCCCATTACTGTTGCAGCTAAAGGACCCTTTTTGCTTCCCTATAATGTAGCAGCTTGTGTAACTGACATGTGCCTAATCCTGTCTTTCAGGAAATGGGAATGAAAGGGAATTAAAGGGAAAGGATTTTCTTGCTTCTTCTCCTCTTTGGCACCTGCACGTGCCAGACGCTGTGCACATACTGTATCTGCCATGCTGCAGTGCCTCTAGGTCACATTTGTTGTGATACATTATGTCATCAGCACTACAAAATTCCTGAACATTTACTGGGGATATTAGATTTGCTCTTTCCGAAGTGAGGCTTATACACTGCATCACCAACTCTTAGGAGAAGACATGCACTATATTTGTAGCTGTAAGTTAAGAAAAATCTGTATATATCTATGTTATCTATTCACTGAAGGAAGAATCACGTCTCTCCTCCTTATCAAAACCGATGCATCAGATAGATACTTCTCTTTCCCTCTCAAATGATAATGACATAGTACAAATACTCTCCTATCATATAAAAAGACATGTGCCTGCCTCTCTTTTTCTTTGTAATATTTCATCACCTATTTCATTCACTTAAAATGTGTAGTGATTTCAAAATCATAGCAGAATTTTTGTATTATTTGTGATGGTTAGGAAGCATTTAAATGAGCAATTCTAATCTAGTGCTTTAATTATTTTCTCTTTTAAAAGAAATGTCAACCTTGTGAGGCAGTTACATGTGTGTATCTTCATGACTGACTGACCATGCCTGTTGAGTTTTGTTACTGTTTTCAAGGTAGTTGAAACAGCAATATATTTATGGCAAATCAGGTCAATGATTTGTTGGAGACACATAAAACTGTCTTAAAAAGCATTCATAAAAGACTTCTTTCCCAGTAACAAGTGGCATCTATATCTCTTACAGCAGAATATTTCTTACTCTGAATGTCTGAATAAAACCCATGACTGTGCAGAGGAAAGATTTTTGAATGCTGCATCAGTCTGGACTATTTATTCTGTTGAAGTGCAATACTGTCTTGGTGGTCTACTGAAAAATAATTTTCCTTTCCTTTTGCACTATTTCATAATATAGCTATAAAAGGGAGTGTAACAATATTCTTGCAACATAACTGTTTCCTGTAATGCAATGCATATGAAGTGCAGTCTGAAAAGATACCATGAAACAAGAATTCCATTTTCCATGTGGCAAAACATACACAGTCACAGTGGGTTTAGTTGTTGAATTTTGTGTAGAAATGTTGTTACATATATCTGTCTCACAAACAAAGGAGCAAGTTTTGTTATTCCTAGGCCTTGTACAAGTGAATGTAATATTTAGCAAATGTGATTTTATATTTGTATGAACAGAAAACTTTTCCCTGACCACTTGATTCACGTAAAACAAAGATGTGCATTAGGTAATCTCAGCACTGTCTGGTCTTATTATGAGGCCCTGGGAGGTATGGAAGAGAGCAAAGGGGAAAAGAGTTGGTTAAAGATATATGATAAATTATAAACGGCATGTCTGTGTGTCCAGAAGTTATTGCAAAGTTAACACGCCTGGCCATGTAATGGTATTAGTATTTATTGATTTTTGTGACAGAGAGAATGACAGAGGAATAGTGCACAGAAAAATGAAAAAAAACAAGACAGAAAATAACACCTTTAAAAGCAGCCTTGCTTTTATAGAGGTGATAGGGGGAGGAGGAAAATTAAAGATGCCAAAGTCTGTACCCTTAAATGCAGTAGAAATTGACTCTCTTTTCTTTCTCACATATACACTGTACATAGTAAATACCATACCAAGCCTCCTTTTCCCCAAATAGGGTTTCCCACTGATAGACTCAAGACTTTTTTGAAGGTAAGAGGCAGGGAAGCCCTATCATGCCCTAACACTAGCGTGCTGTAATGCAAGAACACAGCTCTGTCAGTATCTTGTTTTCCTGTGGGTTTCATTCGCTGAAGAAGGGTGTGGGATACACATGATCAGTGTTTGAAATGCAAATGTGACACACATTGGATTCCTACAATGTCCACCTGGGATTGAAAGGTTTGAGAAGTTTGGGTGGTATATGTATCCCCGTGCTTCCACAAATACATCCAGAATGGATCCACCTGTGTTACCCACACTGTTTTTTGCCAAGACCCTCAGTTGAAACCCAGTTCAGAAATATTGCCTGCCTGTAAAGGAAACACCACTCCAGAGCTGGTAGCCACTGGTTCAGCAAAAACAGTTCACTGTTCATTCCAAAATAAGGAATTCCCAGAACTGTGCACCTCTGACTGTGCATGTAATGCAGCTGATTTCTCTACCACTGACATCACTTACTGTCCTTTTTTGCTTTTGCTTATTATAGTTTTCAATGTCAAACCATAGCCCTGTAGTTTGTCAAACTTCTTCATTTTCTACCCTATTTAACTTCTTCTTATATGAGCAGTGATCTGTTTGGTTTGGGTCCCCAAGGGCTGTGGCTAATGGTGCGTGTGTGTCATTCAGTCAGTCTTCCTCCCTTGCTGAAAGCACTTTTCTCTTCTTGCTCATAGAAATGCTCATATATTTCATAAATAGGAAAGTGCAATTAATTCGGAGTCATATATGGGGCTTTGCTTCTCCAGTTATCTTTTTGTTTAGAAATATCTTCAACAAGAATTATTTGATACTTTGTTTTTTTCATATTTTTCCTCTCAGTCTTATACCCTCAGTTTCCTCTTTCAGACACTCATTTAAACTTTAAAAATATGGGATAACATGCAGGAGAAGACCAGATAACAATACATTTCAATACCACAGCTCTGCATACCTAGTAGTCCTCATACTTAATTCCAGTTAATAGATTTTCTATTGGAAATCACAGCCAGGTGATACTTTAATGAAAGGAATTCTCTTGCAACAGCTGTAAACAAACAAACAAAAAGGTCTCAATAATAAATCATTGAGATGACATCACATGTTAGCTAAATGTTTATCTTTTTTTTTCCCCACTTACACTGTCATGAAGGAGAGGAATAAGAACATAATAGATTGTAGAACATTGCAGAGGACAACATGTACAAGCAGTTTAGTTATATTTTCCTACAGTCCTTCTTTCTGCTGCACTTCTGTGGGAGTAGTTCTATCTCAAGCAGAGAAAAAAGTGATTTTGTCAGCTCCCATGGGCCAAATTCTAGCCTCAAGCCAACTTGTGCCTCTTTGCTGGGGCTCATGTGGTCTGAATCAAGGATGGCAGAAGCAGCAGCCTCTTCCTGTTTCTGAGCAAAAGATGAATGGATGTGGTACCAGATGAAAGGCGATGCTGAATCTAATGGAATTAGTTTATGGGGAAAGCTCCACCCAAAAGAATTTTATTTGTCTCCCAGCTGCAAATGAAATTCATTTCTTTTGCACTTCCTGACAGATTCAAATGTGTCAAAACATCAGGGTCATGAAGGTGCGAGGTTTGCATTGACAACTGTGGTTTTTTGTGGCACACTGGTTTAAATCAGCAGATTTCAAACAGATTTTGTATTGAAGTTTGGGACAGAGTTGAACCCAATTTTCATGAAGAGAGTTGTGGTGTGTGAACAGATTTATATGGCTGGTCAGTAGCTGGAAGCAAAGCCATTAATGTTTGAATGTCTCTGGATGTTATCTGGGAAACTGAAAAAGCAATTAAGTATTTAGAGAGACATTTAAGGAACAAAAATCAAATCAAATACAAAATAAAGGCTTTGGGAATTCAGTGATACTAGGGAAGAAGACTGAAGAAAGGACAAAAAGGCATTTTTGCAGAGAAAGCTGCAGTAGAATGGGATAATACTGTTTAGAGAACATGAGAATTAAACTGAATAAAGTTGAGATCAGCCAGACAACTCCAAGCCCTTAATCTTTAAAGCAGTTATAGGTTAAGGGTGCAAGTACTAAGCTACTAGGCCATTTCCTTGTACCAACAAGAGATGCAATAATTCCAATTTGGCAGAGATAAAGATGTGCTAATTAAATGAAAGCCTTGCATCAGCTGAAGAGTGTCAGCTTGGTCTTAACAGCTCTTTGTAATTTTTCTGATGACAATCTTCCATTCTCTTGCAAAGGCCAGCTGCCAGAATGATGATGCTTCTTAGGGAAAATATTAGGACATTTAAATAAAGTATCTGTGAATATTGTGACATAATTTATAAGGACGAGAAGTAAAACTGGATATGTTGTTGGTATTTGTACATCAAATGCAAACTGGACATTTGGTATCATGTGGAATTTCTAGCATATTGATAAACTGGAAGATGAAAGAGAAACACAAGACTGATGGTTGAGTTGGATACACCTATTCATAAGTGTCGTTTGTGTAATGGCTAGTGGCAAGGAGCTAATATATATTTAGTTGGCTTATTTGTATTTGAGTGAGTATGTAACTACAGCTTGTTTCATAGATGAACACTGATAAAAGTTGTGGTATTTTAGCTCTGAATTTTAGGTTCCAATAAGGTGCAAAAACTAGATCTTTAAGGGCAACTTAAAATACACTTTTTCTCTGGGGATATTAATTATCTGTATTTATGATGTATGTAATTTATAAAAGTACATATGTATGAAATGCTTTAACTACACTGTTCATGAAAATTTTTAATTATAGTGTACAATTAGTACTTAAGATCTTGAATGCTATGCTCATGTGTTTGATATTGAAAACATTTTGTTTAAGGAAAAGTTCTCGTATAATACAACTGATGAACTCATTGTAGCAACTTTACTTAGTCTCCATAATGTTTATAAATGCGTTTACACTACAGGTCTTTTTTTATATTGGGATGTTGTGGTACATTACATTCAGCTATCTAGGTCAAATCATATTAGTTATTTATATTTAATAGGTTTAAAAAGAGTTTGAGCATTTGGCATGTACATTTTTCCTGAGGTAACAAGCAGAATGGCAGTGCAGATACCGGGTGGGTCTGTTGGTTGTCATGGCGCTCCGTGCAAAGGAGCAGAGCTATCTCAGCCCCATGCTGAGGGAATTAAAAATGAAAATGAGAAAGATTAGGTAATGTAATGTTGATTTTTCTTGTGATTTCTACTTCCTCTGAGAAAAACAAATGCAATATTTTTAATGAGAAAAAGTATCTCTCAGATACTCTTGGTATTTAGAGATGTCAGCATTTTGTGTGACAGCTTATTTCTAGCTTGACCGCATTTCTGTTTATAAACCATCACTTGAGGTTTATAATGGAAGGAGATGATGCGCTGGGTGATATGTGCACACTGCCTATAGTGATACTCTAGAAACTAGCCAGATTTAACTCAGATATGTAAATACGATTCCTTCTATACTCTGTGGTGTTTTACTCTCTGTCTCTGACCCCCTTCTGTGACTTCCCTCATGCTGGTGCAACCACCCAAAGCATTTCCAGGAGCTGCTCCTACCCTGCAGCTGGTGTTGTGTGGCATGTGTAGCATGTGGGGGGCTCCAGCCCCCTGACCTGCCTGCTGCTGCTCAGCCCTGGGTGCGGCTCAAACCAGATACTGCACTCTGCACACTGTTGTTTTCCACCCCTTGTTTATGAAGTGCAGTTAAAGGAGCCTCAGATGATAGTCACTAATTTTTAGTAATCCCTCAAGAAACATTCAAGGGTATCATCCAGGGAAGAAGAGTTTTGGGCTTACATCTCCAGTGATTTGGGATGGGGAAATGTGGAGATGTGGCTATTTGCAGATCACACACCTTGTGGAAGCTTTTGTCAGCATGAAAGCCTTTTTTTTTAATCAGCTTGGGACCAGTTGCCGAAGAATAAGTATAACCTAAGCACAGATGCCATGCTGGCAGACTCTCAGATGGAGATCAGGTACCAGTCCAAAAGGACCTTCAACTTCCACAAGTTTTCTATTGTGTCTGCTGGCACTGGTCTCATTTTTTGCATATCTGCTGTACAAAACACCAGTTCTCCCATACTTGTAGGGATTGCTGTCTTGATGTCAGGTCATAGAACAAATAGAAAAGAAATGGGCTAATCTGGGAGTGGTCAAACCTTTTAACATCTTCATATGGCTAAGAGCCACCTGCCCCTTTCCCTCTCTGTGCCCAGCACCTCATCCCCAGGGGTACCATCCTGGTCACTATACTCTACCTATTTAGTAGCCTGTGGACAGTGGATTAGGGTCAAAGAATATGAAAACAGTAATACTGGTGCTTTGTCTACAATACTCTCAAAGCATCAATCTGCTCTGCAGTACAGGACTATAAAAATGTTAACAAGTGTTTGATTCATCTCCAAACTATCAGCAGCAGGATCCTACAGGATTTCCTTTTCCCCAGGTACATTTGCAAATATGTATTTATATTTACTGGATAGAATTCAGTGACAAGAATGATCTGAAATGAAATTATGAAACATGCTGCTTAGAACAGTCAGCATCATAAGGGAAACAGATCAAGCAGAGAGCAATCTATCCAGGATGCTGCCAGGCCAGGCTGCAGAAGGATGACAATTTATATTCATTAAAGATATTTAATAATTTTCTAAAAAAAAATATATAAAAAATAAGTCAGGAAATATGAATGTTATTATTGATTATGCTTTTGAAGGGGAATTTTTCTCAATAAAGGAAACCATATTTTCTACTCACTCTTTTTCTTGCGTTTTCATTAAGCAATTTAATATGTCTGAATCTTACTTTATGTTGTATTTCCTCTTTATTACTTTATATTACATCTCTGTGTTCATAGATTGAATGATATGATGCCTGGCTAGAGAGAATGTATGCCTTCTGTTCAAACAGGTATAATAATTTCAGACCAACTTTACTCTTTTTATTGGGGAAAAAGTTATTAAAAAACCCATTAGGTGTGTTTGTTTTCTTTTTGATCAGAAACTTTGGTACTCAGGTTTTTCTATTTCCTATTCAGAAATACAAAGGTGCTCTGTCTCTTCTGTAAAGGCCCTCTGTTGAACTGTTGAAGTCAATGGGAAATTTGCCCCTAACTTTGATGGGAATGCGACCAGACCCTGTGTTTATAGCAGAGGGCAGTATTCATCTTGGTGTAATGGAAAAGATGCGCAAGCATTTCAAATATCTGGCATTCATTCTTGCTTGGTTTTTCTAACCAATC
The DNA here is from genome assembly GCA_013399195.1 of Dicrurus megarhynchus. Lineage (NCBI taxonomy): Eukaryota > Metazoa > Chordata > Aves > Passeriformes > Dicruridae > Dicrurus > Dicrurus megarhynchus. The sequence continues at coordinate 926,885 of VXAD01006001.1, forward strand.
AAAATGCATGTAGCAGTGCTTCCTCAAGACAAATTTAAAATGAAAATCAACATCAGTTTTGGAGAACACTGGATTTCTAAAGAAAACAATTTTTCAAATGTATTTTTTCTTACCACATATTTTTCTTGCAGATGTACGCTGTTGTAATGGCTATTTTAAAAAAGAATAAAAAGAGGCATATGCTCTGAAAAAATGTTCTTTAAACCAGCCTGAGACAAATAAAATGACCAAAGAAAAATCCCTCTTGCTTAAGAATCTTCTCTCCTGAATTGTGCACAGTAGTGGCAGCATAATGTGTCTTGCTTTTGCCATTCTGCTGCAGCAAATGTCTGTTTCCTCACACATCTCTGGTAGCTTGATCATCCACATTATTGGATCAGTGGAGGACAAACCTTAGAGTCAAAGAACAAGAGTTTACACTGAATTCTTTGGAATTTTGTCTGGAACAGACCATAAAAAGTGATAGGAGATTTGATTCTGGGAGATATCCCTTCATAGGAAATTTTCTGAAGATTGGGGCTACTTTATGCTTCAAATTAACTTATTTCATTAAAAGTACAATAAAAAACTTGGTCTTCTGATACAAATTTTTTTCTCTAATCTATTTAAAACCAAGGCATTTTTATGTTAAAAACCTGATTATCATAACAGGAGGAAGAACCCAGCAAGAAGAAAGACAGATGTGGCACTACCTATCAGTGAGAAACAAGAAGCCTGCAAATACCCAATGTGCAGCTGTAGAGCTCCAAGAAAAGCTGTAGCATGTAAACTAATTATCAGCCTTCTGTGGTATCTTCAGAACACCTATGGGAGCTTCTAAACACAGTTTAAGTACGTGAATGAAAGGTTGTCCATACTGGCATGCAGTGAAGGGAGGCAGGTGCTGAACATTTGGCATAGAATTCAATCACAAATTTGCTGTGGATTTCAACAGGAATTGAATTTGTGTCTTTAAAACTAAGCTTATATGAGTACTGCAGAGGGTATCACCTTATAAAACAAAGTCTTTATAAAAAAGTACAATGCCCTGTTTAAAATAGGTGTTAATAGATTGGAAACCCAGGCATATTCCCTCATCCACAAATGTGGTTCCTGCACTGAAAGAGATATTAACAAATGTAACAATGTCTAGTCAAATTTATGGGTTTTCATGCTAAACATGTATTTTATGGAATTAAGCATATTTTTTATTTCTGTAAGAGAATGAGATGATAGAAGACATTCTGTGATTGCTTTAGCAAGGAACAGAACAATCTCGATCTAGTCCTAATAAAAAAAAAAAAACCAAAACAGAAATATGGATTTGGATTGAAAAGGAAGTTCATGCTTCTTCTGACCTCTGTTCCAGGAAGAATTCAAGAAACTTGCTTTGCAAATTCAATCATTTGCTTGTCTTTGGATGGAGAATAAAAACCCGTTTCAGTTCAGCAAAGCAGCTAAACCTGTACTGGAGTCCTGTTAAGAATTTGTGAGGTATCATTGCTGGAATTGAATAAAAACCACGAAGTTACATAAATCATTACCCTCAACCAAACATCATTTAATTTAAAGTTTAACAAATAACATCCCCAAAAATACATATGTACTTCTGCTTGGAAGAAGTGTTTTTCCATTTATTGCTAACACAAACTGGAAAATTGTGAAATGGATGGTCTTAGAGCTATGAAATCACCTGTTAAAACCCAGTCTCTAGTAACTACTCTGCCACAAAGAGATGGTAGGTCCTGCAGGTGATCTGAGTTTCCCCTTGGTTTCTCATTGGAGTGTGAGTGCTTGTGAGTGTGGTCAATACCCTCTCCTGGTACTCATTGCCTTAGTTTGATTAAATTCACATCAGGTGAAGATTTACCCCCTTCATGCTTTTGAAGTGTTGCTGTCATGCTTTTTACTCTAGAGGGGCTGTAGGATGTGTACTGAGGCGCTTCATTTTCAGAAGACAGATTGTGACAAAAGTGCTGAGGTGGCCCGACAGTGCCCTGGCCCTCTGTCTGCCTCTCCCACGAGCAACGGCTGCAGCCTTGAGCGTGTGATTTAGCATCCCATCCTTGAGATGCTAGCAGTGACATTCTCTCTTTCCCTTCCAGATAAAGTTGTTGGTGCCCCCAAGGTACTCCAGTAGCAGCACAGGAACTGGAGCCACAGCAAGGGGCTGGTTGTGGGTTTTGGCTGGGGCAGTCGGGTGCTCTGCTGGTCAGCCTGGTGTCTGCTTGGGGCTGTTGCTGTAAGGTGATTTGGACTTGGCTACCCTGCCTGGGGAGAGTTTAGTGGTGGGGATATGAGAGAGAATAGTCCCTGGGCTGTTTTATTTAGGAGTTGAGGCAGGACAGAGTTGGAGGGTTTTCCTGGTCCTAGAAACAGCGCAAGTGTGGCAAGAGGTCATTTGCATTGTAGAAAATAATCTGTGTGTGGTGTGAGCTAGATAAACACACTTGTTCAGGTTCTTATGGTTAAGGAGTCAAATTCTTCCATTTGCTACAAAATGAAACTCACAGACACTGGGAATTGTCCAATATTTCTGCTCCTTGCTCGTTGCTGGAAGAGAGAGTTTTTGTCATCAAGTGCTTGAGAAATTGCACTACTTGTGACTGCTGCTGTGCCCTGCAGCAAGGCCCTGTCCTGCACAGGTCCCCTGGGAACAGAGACCTCATGTTGTCCCTGTCCCGTGCCACCTGGCAGCCCATGTGGCCACCAAGTGTGATACAAAGCAAGTGGATTTGGAAACTTGCTGTGTGTAAATACCTTCCTGACGGCTTAGGCCCAGTAATTGATATTTGCAAGACTTCTGAGAGGTCCCAGAGCACAGATTAGGCACAAGTACCTGCTTCTCTGTGAGACGCTTTGCCTTCCTGGTAATGGCCTGTGCCAGAGGGTTGGTGTTTTACTGGTGGTTAAAGCTCGGTTGTGGAAACTCATTTAATTTCCTTGAGAGGAAAGCAAAAAGCATGAGAATGCAGTAGGTCAGGCAAGAAACCTCCGCCAGCAGGGAAGGAATCATGTGCTGCACTATGCCTTGAACAACCTTTCTCTTTATTATTTTTCACTGTTAAATTAAATTATTTTTGAAGAAAACACCAAGGGGCAAGTGTGAGCTGAGCAGTTTAGGAATGCTTATAAACATGCTAGAAGAATCACTTGATTACTTAGAGGAATGGAAATAATCACACCAACCAAGCTGCTATAATCCATACTGGGATGAAAATACATGTAAAGCTCTACCTTCCCAGTTAAAAAGATGACAATGACATTACAGGGCAGCCTTGTCACAGATAAACTGATAAGTAAATGACAATCCATACTGGTAAATGGTATTTTCGACACGAGATGATTTCAATACAATCCAAGTAAAATCCAAGTAGATAGACAAGGAAGGTGAAGCACAGATTGTTGAGTGATGTACTCAAGGTCGTTGAGGAAATGTTGTCAAAACTGGCAGTCAAATTTAGGGAGGCAAATCCTTCCTAATAATTTCAACTACTCACAGCAAAAAAGCTATGGGTTTCCTTGAAGCTAGTTACAAAAGATTTGAAGATTTTGGTTTTAAAAAACAATGTCAAGACCAGCTGGCTTCAGGCAATTCCTTGTGTTTAATTATCAGTTTATTTAACCCTTTCTTATAGCTCCTTTATGAAGCTCAGTTCAATTTGTAAGGAAAAAGTGCCTTTCCAAATAGAAAATATCAGTGTCTTATTTGGGAAATGAGGATATAAGATGTCAATGTTTCTGAAAAAATATTGAGAAGTGTTTTGACATTTTTGACATTTCTTCTTCATTTGTTTTTGGTGTCTGAAACAGTCTGTAAGAGTTGATTTGACTTGACAAATATTCTCGCTCCTTAGAAAATCAGTTTATGCCAAATTTACTGTTTAGTGATGCTACTTCCTGCAGATCTATGGCTCAGCCTTATTTAACATAGTTAACAAAAGCTAACCACAAGACAACACGAGTTAACCATTGTACTTTCATTAAATATGTCTGTCTTAAAGCCTTAGAACCTTGGAGCAAGTGTCTGTGCAAGAGAACCTGTTTTCATTAACAAAAGCAGAATGATTTTTTAAGTTTTAGGGATGTAGGAAAAACTTAAAAATGGGATGTAAGTACATTTGAATCTATGGTCTCTAAAGACCAGAATGCAAACATTTCATGTTGTGGCTATTTCAAGGCCTTGCCATTTTTAGATAGAAAATTAATTTCTGGAAGTCATGAATGAGTTTTTGAAGCTGGGGTTTGCCATCATACAATTGAATGGCTGAGCTGGACTTTGACTGAGGTAACAACTCAGCAAAAAAAAGGAAAGGAAATGCCACACTCATCAAAAGAAAAGGAGATTTTCACTGTCTCCCTGGACTCTGGATCAGGACCCTGAAAGTTTTTATGTGTGAGTTTATGTTATGAATAACAGGTCATAAGAAGTTTCCCTGTAAGAGGTTTTTAACCAGCTCCAGAGGAATGTGGAGTTCACTTCACATGGTACCTTTGTACCAGCAAGTATTTCCCTCATAGCCTATCATGCCCTGGGTGTTCAGTCCTGCAAGCCATCAGATGCATGTGATATGAGAAAGAGTGTACCTGATACATGAAATTATTACTAGCAGCTATTATATTAGTATGTTCGGTATGGTCTTTATTGTGTCTTCTAGAAATAATTTTCATGGATGCTTTACTGACTTATATTGTGTACACCTTTCCACGATTACCTAAATATAAACATCAACACACACACGTGCACAGCACCCCCCCTTTTCTTATGAGATCATTACTGTTGTTATTGTTTTATGGTGGTTTCTTATAATCTCCCTCAGGCACACTAGTCTATTAATTTTATTTCTGTAGTCCTAAGTTCTTAATTTTATGATTTTTGGCCCTCATTCAAAAAGGTACTTAAGGAAAATCTTTAGTAAAGTTTCTGCAGAAATATACTGAATGAGTATAATTTTTAGGTGAAAGGAAAAGAGATAGGAACAGTGTGACTTACAATTCTGTGTCTCTGTGCCTTACAAAAAACTTGACTGTGTATACAAATAACCTTATTATTTTAGAGACACCACAGCAGTATAGGTTAGAGCTGCCTGGATGCTGCAATGTAAGGACTTGGAACAAATTTGGTTACACTCATCTTGCATTTGACAATGTCTGCTGGCCTCTTAAACTGTGGCTTGTCAATTACATTGGATTTGTTAATGTCTGGGTTTGGGGCTAAGTAATGTGTAATGCAGTATTAATGTAAAGAGCTGTTATTATTCATTATCTATTTGTATCTTCTCTCATTAAATTTTATCATCTAATCAAGAAGGACAAATGTCTGACTATTGATCTAAGGTAAGAATTACCCAGTGTAAATTACAAATGTCAAATACTCAAAGTAAATGACCCAGGCAAACCACCTCCTGTTTGTCCAAGCTGTTTGTAGCAATTTATGAACAAAAACATCAGTAGAAATAAGAGCTGGTTCATGAGCAAGGAAATATGCTTAATGTATGAGATGCTTTATTTGTAATTAAAATCAAGTTCAAAGGGACCCATAAGGATCATCAAGTCCAGCTCCCTGCTCCTCACAGGACTGCCTAAAACTAGAACATGTGATCAGTTCTGCAGGAGATTTTGGGGACTGTTAAAAGATATGCAGCAGTGGAATGTGTTATTTGACTGCAAGGGCCTGGCTCAAATCTTCTCCATGCCTGAGAGAGACCAGATTAATCTGTCAGCTCTGCAGTAAGAACAAATCCCTTTGAGCATACTGAACAGCAAATGCAGCCCAAGGAAAGCTCACATCCTTCAGAGTCAGGGCCAATCTCCAGTTAGTAACAAACTGCTGAGATCCATCCTTTACATATACTTAGCTAAAGCCTGGAAATTCATTAGAACAAAACTTCCATGAAGATGTCACTTCTTGTCTCTCTGGTGTATTAAGAGAAAAATAGTGCACTAACCATTAGGATCTAAATCTACTCCAAGCACTCACTTTAAAGATATATAATTTATTAGAACAATAGGAAACTTACTGCAATCAGAATAGGGAAAAAAACAAAGCAGCATCATGAGTTTCATGGCCATACCAGTCTGGGATTCCTAAATAGAAAGTGCTATTCCATTTCCTTTCATTAGCAGGGTGGCATTACATAGCAGAGAAAGGGGAAGTCCATCAGCAATGCAGAACACCTGCCCCACACCCTTCATGTGAGATGTGGCAGCCAACAAGATCTTGCTCTGTGGAAGACTATAGGTTCCTAAAGAGCACTTAAAGGAGAGTTGTTTTGCATTCCCCTGCCACAGTGCCTGGGAAGTGACAGAACGAGTGGAGAGTGCTTCACCACATGTATGGCCAGTATTAATGTCACCTGTGGTTCTGCTTCTTCTGAGCCATTACTTCTCCATCTTCTCATAACTAAGATATTGCTGTTCAAGATCGTTCATTCTTGTAAGAGGGGTTGTCTAAATGAGGACAAGTCTTGATATACTAGCACACAGTTATGGCACATTCATCCCAGCCTCAGCCCGCTGAATGCTATTTAGTTTCCCTTGGCTAGCACTGGTACCTAGCCAAGAGGAACTCCTGTCCTGGTGAACTTCAGCAGAAGTTCGGCTGTAGCAGTCTGCACTGGACTCAAGACTGCATTGTTTGTTCTCCTATTAATTCTTTAAACTGTGTCAGTTTTTATATTCAGGTGTCAAATTTAATAACCTTTGTAAATGAGGCAAATTATAAAGTAAATTTGTACAATTAAAAGACAGAAATTCAATTTACATTCCTGAACCTGATTTGAAGCCTTACCTAGAGATATCTCTAACTCTGTAATGGGTTTTCTGTGTAATTTGAGGCTTTGGTTTCACATTTGTAAAACTAGAATACATTTGTCTCATCCATTTTGATTTTAAATTCTCTGAGATTATATCCAGCACCAGGCACATTTCCACTTTTCTTCTGAAACTCTTTGGAGCAGTGCAAACGAATAAATCTGATTGCTTGGGAACGCCCAAGAACTCTTGAAGTAAACAAGTTGTTTTGTTTTGTTTTGTTTTTTTGGGTCAGAAACCAAAAGGAGCTCTTGAATTAAATTTTTGTGTTGCAGCAGAAGCCTCAAACCCTAAATTCTTCCAGACTCACTGGTCGTGTGGCACTTTTTCTCTGTCCTTCTCATTCAGTATTTAAAACAGGCACTATGTCCTTAAGTCATTTCTTCATTGGCCTTGTTTTCTGGGGTTGGCCTTGGGGCCCAGAGTTTGGATGGGACAAAGTATCTTTTTAGAATGGTAGGTTTTCAGAGCAGCTTTCAAAATGTCACAAAATCTCCATGCCTTTTCTGATTCTGTTACTTTTACTTCTTTGTTAGAACAAAATTCAGAGCACAAAACCCCTTCTGTGACTGCAGTAGTAAGACAGATGAACTGATACCTGTGTTGTGAAGAGTTGGGGCAGTGTTTCTTGTTTGCTGTGGCAGGAAAATTAAAAGCCTTTTAATTTTATTTTTCCTTAGCAAGTTCTGAGGGAATAAAGCACAGCTGATTTTGTAGAAGTGCCCCAAAAATAACTGTTTAGCCAGTCTAGAATTTGTCTTAGTCCAACAACGGAGGACAATGCATTGAAGAAAAGTGCAGCATGCATGTGTAGGCTGGGAGCTGCCTCCCATTAGTTACCATCTCCACAGGTCTGTGGGCTGCTAGAAATCTTACATCCTGCAAAGTGTTAGGTACCAGTCACTGTTTCTACCTTCACTAATTACAATTTGAGAAACTACATCCATGGGAGACAAGATGTCCCTTACCAAGACAGATCAGATTTCACTTTTTTGCCCTAGTTGCCGTAGTCCTAGGCCTAAGCAAGCCAAGGACTGGAATTTTTGATCGGAAGAGCAGCAGTGGACCTCACTGCAGGTGTAAACACAGACAATCAACTTTTGATTACCTGTGTGAAGACTGAGTTGTGGATTAACCACTTCCTCCTGCCACCTAATTTTCATTATATTTGCTGTGTCATTCTTCATATCAACTTTTTCAAAATTAAATATATTTACTCTGATTCTTACAACCTAATATGCATCTGTTTTGTATTACCCATGTCATTTCTTTATCTGGATTATTCTGTCTCCAACCTTCCCCATTGCCCTGGCAATTGAGAGTTAATTATATAAAAGATAATGAAAAAGTGAAATGTGTAATCAGTACAAGATTATAAGAGTCTACAAAATGAGCATTAGGTTGATCCATAAGAATGTTGTTCTTGTGCTGTTACAGCAGTTAAAACTGAAGTTATCTAGTAGTGTGTCTTAAATGATAAGTTTATAGCAGAGAAGCTGTGTTGCAGGGCTGCCATCTTCGCTAGTTAAGGCAAGGGGCTGAGGATGGGCACACTCAAGCCAGGCCCCTGCTCTGTCATGAGCTGGGCAGAATGCAGAATGTGGAAGAGATATATGTGTGACCAGCTTATGCTGAAAGGCTTTTGGTTTCTGTACATCATACCTGGACAGCTGAGGCAGCCTCGTGGGGTACCACAGGCTTCCCTGACATGCGTCAGTACAGCACAATCATCATCATCATCATCTGTATGTATAAAACTTGTGCTTATTCAAGGAGTATTTTTGCTGACATCGTCTTGCTATCTATCAAGTGAAGACAATTAGTCATATTATCCCTTGTGGAGGGTGTTACTACCCTTGATTAAGTGCTGTTCTCAAAGCACAGAGTGGAGCTGGGCTGCCCATGCCCTGGGACTGGTCCCTCCTGCCTGGCCCTAAAGTCCTTGCAGAACATGGTCTATCTCCATCCATCTGTTGTCTCCTGAATGGCATCTAAGGAAGGCCTGTGTCTTCCTGTGCAGTGCCTAGCACAGGAGTTTCTTGGTCAAGACTGCTTGCTTTTCTGGCAGTGAGTACTGGTAGCAGTAACCGTGACAATAAAGGTCTAGAAACACAGGATAAAAAAAAAATGCCCCTCATTTTGCACTTTTCTCTATAAACCTGAGCTACAAACACAGTTAGATGAATGTCATCCCTTGATGTTGGATTTTTTTGGCCATGCCTTTCTGATGAAAAGAAAATTTTTCGTTAAGTAAGAGTGCTGTCAAGCTTTAGAACGTGGTCTAGTTCTGAATATTTTGGTCTCTTGTTTGTAATTCCCTATGTTTCAGATCTCAATTAACTGTCTTGCAGAGCCAGCATTGTTAATTCACACCAAGATATTGCTTCTCTTATTTCTTCACTGATTAGCTAATGTAGCTTAATTTCAGTGAGGGGTATGCATATTAAATGGCCTGCTGCAATCAGAGTGCTTTTTAGTTTTGAAGTTTCTTTAATGCTGTTACAAATGTGTTTTTTGTGATAACACATATTTAACACTACTGAAAATCCCTTCCTGTAGATCATTTCATTTGTGCAAATTACAAAAATATAAGTATAAATAAATTGTGGAACACTGTCTTTTGTCATGAGTTGTGAAAGCCAGAAAATTTACTTGTTACAGCCATAAAAAGAGAATTCACTGGAGAGCTGGATGGCTTGGGAGATGGATAATAGGTAATGGAGAACACAGGATTTCACAACCAGGACATCTGCACAAGTCCAACCCAAAGGTCTAGTCCAGCAAACATTAGTATCTCTCCCACAGCAATCCACAAAAGCAAACGAAATATCAGGATGTGCAAGAAATGGAATATAAAATAGTCTGGATACAGTGTAACCATCTGCCCAGAAAAAATCCCAACAAAAAATTATCAATAACAGCAACATATCTGAAAAAACGCCATCTTGGTGCAGGCTAGAAGTTAATTTTCATGTCTGCTTTCTCTTAGACACTTTATAAGTGAGCTATGGTTACACTGGAACAGTGCTGAACCTGACTGTAAGAGTCATGACCTGTCCTCAAAAGGGCTGATTAAATCTGTGGTATTGTAAGCAATAAAAGAGCTGTTTCTTGTGTGCAAATAGGGGTGTACAAACACCTGTTTCCCTGGGCAGATAGAGCTATATCTGTGGGAGAGGGATGCAGGGGGTCTGTGTTGCAGGACAAGGCCACAGACAGGGCTGTGCATCGTCCCCTCCCCCAAGTCTTACTCATCCCTGTCTCCGGACACCGGGATGATTAAAGAGCAATAACACAGCATCTGTGTCCACACTCCTCACTTCCAGTTGGCATCTGGTCCCAAAGGTCTTGTACATTTTTCCCTAGGGCCCATCCTTCAGTGTTTGCTCAATCTGCTCTTTCTCTGCTGTTTTCCCTCTTCTTCTTCTTGGACTTCTTTTTCAGATCTCTTTCATATGTGTATTATCCTTCAGAAAAATAAAAGATAGCAGAGTACTCTAGACTGTATGCTTTGTCTGGTGGCATAGAACAATTGAGAACAAATGAGCATGCTGGTCAGTACTTTAGCTTGGCAAACTGTTTAATGCCACTGTGCTCTTTCTGTCTGGCTCTGTTAGTAGTGGATTGATTCTAAAAATCATTAAATCAACTATTTTATGGGCATTTTTATGTTAGAATGGGGTGGACACTTAGAATTGTGTCTCTTAAACAAGCTTGTGGTTTCTTAATCATGCTTAAACCACTGCTCATATTCATCTAGTAATGATTTTGTCCTCTTCCTTCCATTTACTTCTGTTCTCTGAACATCTGGAAGTTCCTGTGAGTTTATTGCTTAATCTGTTTCCAAGTTAGTATTTGACTTTATGCATTCTTCTGTCAGTAACATCCAAGTAAAATGCATTCCTCTAAAAAAGAGTAAAATAGCATCAGATAGTTCCTAATGTGATATGTTAGGGACTAGTATTTTTTACTTTGCATCTTGATAGAGGGCTCTGGCTTTTGTCTAACTTTCAGCTCATGATTTTTACCTTCTACTATTCAGGAAGTAGGATAAGTTTAGAGGGGCTATGCATCTTCTGAGATAGTTTTTAGGGGCTTTTATCTTCAACGTGTGCAGAAGGATCAAGGTCACAATGTATGTCCGAGTCTTCCATTATTATGGTGATATTCCTTGAAAGTTTCCTTGAACGTCTGGCTGTTTTTGAGAGCTGGTCAAGAGAAAATTCCTTGGTAGGTATCTGAAGTCTGTAGACTGGTCTCCAGTATTTTGGAATGCAAGTTAAGTAGTTGCCACTAGATGACAGTATAATCTACTGATACGATACCTAAATCAGCATTTCAATACATTATAATATTGAACTTGTTCTTTGTGCGAGCAGTTTGTTAGACTTATTTTGCTGGATCCAGTCAGAACCCACTGGAATTCAGCAAAATGTGAAATTATCTGCTTTAATTTTTTCCACCCTAAATGCTATTAGCTGGAAGGGCAAAAATATTATCCACAAGTCCTGGGCAAGTGCTAGAGGAAAAAACTTGCAAGAAATAGACATTCCTAATTACTTAGATGCAATTAATTTCTGAATCTCTCCCTGAGCTCCTCTAATTCTGCCTGGCATCTCTAGTAGTTATTTTGGTGTATGTTGTCCTTCTGGCTTGATGGTGCTTTTCTCAGATATCACTGTCCGAAGGAGAGGATGAAGTGGTGAATCAGGTCCCTTTTAACTAGCTGCATTACAAATAAAATTCACGCCAAGGAAACACTGGCAAACTGGTGTAAAAAGAGACTGAAAGTATACTACTGTTTTTAACCTAACCTGAGTCATGAGTATGTTCTCTCTTTCTCTTATTTAATGACTCAAAGAGTTAAAGAAAGAGTGTTTAGTGTGAAGTTAGACTTCTTGGATAAACAGAAGCAATGATCATCCTTGTATTCACCTCACTTGTTTCTCTGCCTTGTGCTCTGCAAAAATTTTGAATAATATAAAAAAGCAGCTAATTACAGAAATTTTTTTTGCACTCTTTTAATATGTATGTTTTCCTTTCTCAGTTGCAGCCTTGAAATTGCATTGTTTTTTCCAAAACATATTGAGCAGAGTCTTAATGCAATGAATATGAGGCTGCTTGCATGACAGAAGCAGTCTTGCTGTTACAGATGTGGTTGGGACAGTCACCTGTGGGTTAGTTTGCCTTCTGCTACACAGCTTTTTAGAAAACATTACTTCAAAAGTGGACTTTTAGAATTTACTTAATTGCTGCACCTCTGTATGTAGCTGACATTTGTTTCTAGGCTGCTCAGCGTTATGTAAAAATGAAGTGCTCTATCACAAGAGTCAGCTGTCACACGTTTTCACTGCATCATAAAAAGCAACAAAGAATCTAGCCACCCAAATACTACAAAATAAATCCAGAATGTTTTTTTCCACTTTATAATTTCAGGTTTGTACAGGAATTGTGCAATAAAGAGCAGTGAATAGCTGAGAAGTGTCACATGCAAATCCTCTGAGGGGGATAAGAATTAGCAGTACAATAAAACAGGCTAGGCAGTCTCCAGGAAGAGCTTCCATTTCCTAACGTGATCTTTTGGAAGTCTAACTTTGACTTCCAAAGGTCACCTTTAAAATTTGCCAAATGATGTGATGCTGATAACAGCAGCCTCCTGTAAGACCATTTTCAGATCAAAGTCCTAGCCTAGCAATGACAAGGAACACTGACACCAGTGCTCACGACTAAATAAATACTTATGAGATTCAAATGTTCTTAGCTTGATAGTCACATGCCTTTCTTTTTCCTTGTACTATTGTCCTAGAAGAAGTCATGGTTCTGAAGATATCAATGCTGCAAATGTATTTAATTAGAATGATGGGATATAATCAATATGTGTCTATCAAGCTGGGTGGAAATGGAAAAATGAATATATTGGGCAAGACTAAGCTGGGATGAGAGTGCACCCACTGACTGTTTATATAGTCTGCTTGCTTTCTGCTGGGATCCTGCATTTGAGTGAACTGAGAGATCCTTCAAATAAACCACTTGAAATAAAAGTGATCATAGGTACGCAGCAGTGTTTCAGAGTCTGTGTCAGAGATGATGCAACAGTGATTTTTTACCTCTTGTCTTCCCACTAATTCTGTCATCAACAAGAAGCTGTTAATATGGACAGCAAGCGTAGCCTGTGTTCTGCTGTTTGCATGTTGCTTTTAAACCAGGTTCAGCAGGAGGGAATTGGAGAATGTCTTGTAACATATCTGTATGTGCAGATTGGGGCTGGGGTAGGAGTGCTCTGTGCATTCTTATGCTTAAAATCAAGTTACTGTTACTGAAAGAACTTTGATGATGTATTAGACTGAGAGGGAGTGAAATGCAGGTCTGCATTTTAAAAGTTTTCTTTCAGAATGGAAAAAAAGAAGGGTTTGTATTTCTCCTCCTTGGCCAGTTTCTGGGCTTCTTGTCTTCTATTGAGATGCCACAAGCAATTCTGTGTGCCGTGTCTGCAAGTGGCTGAAACAGGGCAGTGATAATTTCTGTAGCATCATGTGCACAGACTCTGCCTCACCCTGGGTGCCTAAACAATACTTAGCAGAACAATTTTTTCTTTGAAAAAGTCTAGCAAAAAAATTGTGGCTTAAAACATATAGTGACTGCAGCAAAAGGAGAGCATTTTTAAGCCTGAAGGCCACACACAGCAGTGGCAGGAAGGGGTGGGCCTTGGTCTCTGAAGGTCTACTTGTCGCTGTGCTGGGCTTTTCTTCTGTGTGAACTGCAGCAAAATACCATTGCTCAGGCAGAAGAAAGATGTTGGCTGCACTAGAAGAGGAGTCTCAGCTTTGCTTGTGTTTTCTGGAATGTCACAGTACCAGGGATTTTTTTTAACTATTAGAAAGGACTAGTATTCAGTAAGAAGTCAGTGGGGACTTAGGGCAAGAACTGAGGCAAGAATTAGTAAATGGTGTGACATGGTTCACAATGTGTCCCCTTGTGCATTCATGAGGAGAGCAGAAGTACTGCTATTTGTTTTCATGAACGGTGATTTTCTTGATAGCACTCCTGTAGGTATTTCACATGCCTGTCCTCACAACTCACCTGCTATTTCTGCAGGCAAATGTGACCAGCAGAGCTACATCACAAGAAAAATGGGTGAGAGCAGGATGGGAATTAGACCAGCAGAATGTTTTCCCATGTTCAAGCATGTTTGTTTTTATGTGTGCATGCCACTCAGCCTATTGAAGCCAACTGCCCAGCCCTACTGCGTGTGCCTCTGGAACACTTTCCTCAGCTTCATCTTTAACCTGCATACTAATGTCTGAGAGAAAAAAAGTAAGCTCTCATGCAAAGTGATGTTTGTGGCGATGTTAGAAGCTGGCAGAGAACACAATCATATGGCCTTGACAAGCCAGGTGTGCAGGTGGGTTGGAAGTAATTGCATATCTGATAATGCTGGGTGTCACATCCCATTTTCTCGGTAAATTCAGAGTGTACATACACACTATTCTGGCTCATGTTGATAGGCACATAAACCTCATTTAAGGAAAGCCCTTGAAGAAAAGGTTTGTTTTACTGAGAAACTGTACTGTATGTTGGTGCCTGTTGGTGCCTTTAATGTAATATTACGGGTCAGAATTAGAAATCCAACAGATGAAGAAGCACCTTCCACAACTTCCACTTGCCTCTGGATTGAGCTGACAAGGCAGAAGTAATGCTTCTTGAAACAAACAAGCAAAAATCAGACAAAGGAAGGAGACACCACAGATTAAAAAGGAGAGACATAAAGAAGTAGGTGGCCCAGTTTCTCAAATCACCAAAGTCTCCTGTTGTTAGGGGTTCCCTTGGAACTCTGCCTGTGTGGACAGCATATGTTGCCTGAACTACTTGGCTTTTCTGTCCTTTGTACATGGTGCATATCTTTAGATTTAGGTAGAGGGACAAGGACAGATTTTTCTGAACTAGAAATATTTTCTACCTCTGTTTTATCTTCACTTGCATACATGTAAATCCTTACAATGACAGGGGGCTGAGGAAACATCCCACTGTTTCCAGGTGCCCATCTTCTTAACCTTGGACTTACTCTTCCAGCTAATTGAACCAAAATACATGTTGCCACACAGAAGAAAACATGACACCTTCCAAAGCCTATTTAGTATGGACTGAAAGTCTACTTTTAAGTGCATGTGTAACACATCTTTATATGCTCCTTGTTGGAGAGACTGGAAACGGTCTTGTGCATTCCTCATTCTGAAGCACAGAGTGCCAAATTGCACTTATTTTGACCATATTGCTCTAAGACTTCTGCTCTTAGAGTCCAAGCCCTACTGGATCAACCAAATGCATGTGGGCTGTAAACCTTGGAATCAAAAGCCACACACAACCTCATGAGAAAGGCACAAGATCTCCCTGTTTCTGGCATCTCATGAGAAGAAAGGTACAAGTTACAGCACTGCAGATGAATGAGAAGCCACAAGGTGTTGTTGCTGGTCAGTGTAATAGGAGCAATTGGGGATGGCAGAGACTGCTGTGGGAAGTGAGAATTTCCCTAGTTTCAGATTATAAAAACCCCATAAAACAGCATTGCTGTTTCAGTAATGCTGCCTTGCATTAATGTCTTCCTATTTATAGCCTCAGTCTAATCATAACAAAGTCCCCACTTCCCCCCCCCCCCCAAATATTCCCTGGAGAATTGTCTAATGTAGCTTTAAATAACTCAAGTAACAGTACTTCCATCATTTACGTTTGGAGATGATTACTTGGCCTAATAGTAATAATTGTGAGAATTCTGTAGGGTTAGGTTCATGATGATGTTTGCAGACTGAATTCTGCAATTCTGTTTATAAGGGGTTGGCCATAGATTAAAGCATTCACTGTTTTCTTGATGTTTGAATACACCAATTCAGGTGCCTCACAGCTTAGTTCTAATGGGAATTTAGGTGCTTAAATAGCCTTAATAACCTGTCCCTATATGAATATTCACAGCTAACAAGCCCTTCCTCTACTACCCTGCCCTGGTACAATATTGTGTGGAATTATCCTACTTGCCCAATGGCCTTTTTTTTTTGCAGATGACCGAAGGCAGCATAGATTATCCTTACTATTTTTGTCCAGATAGGGCAAGAGTAAGCAAGAAGGAGACACTTTTAAATTTTTTTTTTTTTTTTTTTTTTTTTGTATCTCTGTGGTTTTCTTTGAGGTTGAACAAGCAGGAGTTAGACTCGTGTTCAGTATTGTGGTGGTAAAACACTAATGGCTGGGCCCCCTATTCAGAATTTGTGTTCTTCAGAAGACGTGCTAAATGGATGACTCCTTCTCTCTGTAGTAGTGGTGGTTGCATTAACCACTGATTCCACACTTTTTGAACAATGGTCCACTCTGAATCTTAAAATAGCACACAGACTGCCTGCATTTCTTGCAGGTTTGTACACAGGCTTTTCAATGAAAATACCAACTTGCTGATACAATCCCATCAGCTGGCTAAATGTCAGCTACCATAGTCTTTCTTCTCAGTCTGCAGCTGAGGAACAAAACAGCCAGAATTACAGGCAGACTTTTTCTGGTTTAAAACCAAAAGAGATTAGGTTGTCTCCTTTACTAGGGCCAAAATTCACTCTTAATATAAACAGTATTTTCTTTCATGTCAGTGAGCAAGATTTGGGATGCTCAGAAGGATCAAGCTCTGTGACTGATTTTAGCAAAAAGCTTAGTTAGGTAGCAGGGGTAGAACAAGTTGCCTGTAACCCAACAGAATGGTTCCTTCCCATTGGAGCTGTAGCTCTTTAGGAGTTTCATGACAGAGTTAATGATAAGGTAGAGTCTTCTAATTGAGCCCAAACTGAAGAAACAGATGAGTTTTGGCCAAGGGCCAGTGTTTTCAGAATTGTTGATCAAAGATAAGTTTTATCATAGTTGGTTTTTAAAAAATACTGACATCTCAGACAAAAAAAAATGAGCTAAAACAGATGGAATGTGAGCCCTTACAATTTAAGCTGATCTGGCTTTTTTTTCTTCTTCCCCTTTTTTTTTTCTTTTTGCCCTGTGATCACAAACATAAAAAGATGGGGGTAATACAGGTGTAAAATTTATTATAACTACCAAACTCTTGAGGGTCTTTAGAGAGCAAAGTACATACAAAACCTGCATTTGACCTTAACCATTACTTGTTCCTGTGGTGGTTGGGAATGATTAAGTCATTTTTAATGCAGTGGAAGCTGGGGTCATGCTCCACTTCTCCTAAAGCTCTTTAAAGGACAAGCTGCTATAATTACTATAATAAATGTTGTAACCTATAGAAAAGTGCAACCCACAGCAGACATGCTGCTTGCCAAAACCCCCAAGTTCTGCTCTGGGCATGCATTCTGGATTGTCACTGGCTTAAGCACCATAGTGAGTGTGGCAGCTATTAGGAGAGCAGAAAGAATATGTAGGAAAATGTAGACATTGCTGTTAACTACATCAGGCTTTTGGCCCAGTCAATTTCTTTTTCCATTAATATTGAGGCCGTAGAGTCACATATTAGAGCCATGTACAGATTTAGGTCAGAAGGGACCTCTGAAGGATGTTTGGTCCAACCCCCTGCTCCATGCAGACCTAACTTCCAAGTGAGATCAAGCTGCTCAGAGCTTTTCCAGTCGTGTTTTGAATGTCTCCAAGGACAGACAGATTGCACAGTCTCTCTGTGCAGCCTGTTCCCATTCATAACCACTCACACTGTGGAATGTTTTCCCCTTATGTGCAATCAGAATTTTTTCAATCCTACTTAGCACTTTCTTCTTAAAGCCCTTTCTTGATTTTTGAAAAATGCGGTCAACTTCAGACTTCTCAAGCTACCATTCTTTTTGTAAGAGGATGTCATCCAACAAGGAGAGAAGCAGCATGCCAGTTGACGTATATAACCACTCACACAATCTGGGGTTTGAATTCTGTAGAACGAAAGCCCTGTGGACCACTTACTATGAATTCTGGTGGAAAATCCGTAACCCCAAATAATTTAATAAAAGCAATCAGTAAAACAATTACAAATAGCATACAAGCTCAGAAAAAACAATTCTTTCTTCATGAGTGGGGAAGTTGTGAGGGAGAAAAGAAAAGGCCCCAACAGAGGAGTCTATTGTTTGCAGCCCATTCCGATTAGGAGTGAGCACACTGGAATTGGGGAGCCACATGCAGGTTCTAGAAGGAATAAATTTGACTGAAAAAAAAGGGCTTTATATTAAAAACCTTTGGATTCCTGCTTTTTAGTTGTTTTTTTATTTATGACTAAAATTTAACCCTTCAAAGAATCAGCTCTTTCTTTAGTAAACTATTTCTGCAGTAGTCATGCTAGCCTATGTTTGTTTTTCCTGTGAGAGTTTCAGGAATATGTTGTTTGCACACTGGCACAAGGAAAAGAAGGAGGTCTTGGCAAATCAGTGCCAAATGAAGAAATGGCAACTTGCAAGAGGAATTGTGCAAGGACGAAGTGATCTTTTAGATGGGTGACTGCAGAATAAAAGCTACATCAATGACATACTGAAAAAAAAGTCAATGGATTTACTGTCAAAACCAAGAGACATGAGAATGTGAAATTTTTTCCATTTCTGTTTCATCTGGTAAAAAAAAAAAATTCTTTTCCAGCTCAGGATGTGTCCTGAAACGTGATAAGCAAAATGAATTTGAAAAGTATTGTACAATACACGGGCCTGACTAGCACTGTATTTTAAATCACTTCTTTATTTCCACTATAACTTAACTCCAATTTTGATGTGCTTTTTTTTGAAATTCATTATGTCAACATAAGTAGGTGCAGCTTATAATCACTTGGATGGTTGTTATTTTTTAGCTGTTTAATTCATTGACTCACATCCGGCAATAATTCATGCAAAATGGGCTCTGAACTCCTTTCCAATATGCAGATTTGTGTGCAAATGAGCGTTACCTATGGTGTTCATACTGAAGCGTTTTTCTTTGATGTACATTTCTGACATTCTGAGATTGTAAAGAAGAAAATAACTTTAAAAATTTTAAGAAACCTTAATTGAAGTTAACATAAAAGAAGATACATGGTGTTAATTGGTCTGTTTCAGGCATAATTTGTGCCTTTGAGACCATGTCCCTTACCCCCCGCCAAAGTGTCAAGACTCACATCTTTAATTCAACAATCTTTGTATTAATTACCTCTGGATAAGGTAAGCTTTGATTGGGAGTCCTTTATTGTAAAATTACAGTACATTGCCTGCTTTAAGATAAATAAATTAGGGTTGAACTTGAAAAAAAATATCCATCCAACTGTGAATGGAAAAGTGCATTTGAGTATCAAATGCTAGATGAAAGAACGCTTTTTATCAGACTTCCTTACTAGGGGAAAAGTGTTTTCTTTTAGTACCTCTTTTTTCATTGTTTTTGCACATTGAAAAATTGTAGCTTCAGATGGAAACATTTGAGTCCTTGGGCTGCCAACACTTTCCTTCCAAAAGGTCCCTTTCTGCCTCATGGGATCTCAGCATTTCATTCTGAGAAGAATTTCCCAGTATCTGGTCCATTCATTTGTCACAGACTAATCAGTGAGCGATGGATGGCATTCCCTTCTCCGCTGCTCGCCGTTCCCGCTTCTTAATTGCATCTAGTTGACTGTCCATTAAGGCCAAACCTGATTTTGCTTTCAGGGATGGAAGGATTGAAGAGGGCTTTGTACCCTCTCCATGTCACCTGGATGTGTTTTGGGGAGTAAGTGTTACAAGTTCTGAGTGGTACAAAAGCAGCCACATGGACAAGAAAGCTGCCAGCAATACAGGCAGACCAAAGACAGCTTGTCTACTCATCCCAGAAGAAGACTACCCATTCCTGGCTTTGGTGTAATGGAGCTGCAGAGATAAATTTGGATGCTGGGGCTTGGGTGCTCTGCCGATGGTATGCTTTTTGTATGGATTATGCTGGCTGCAATATGATGCCCTGACATATGCTTTCAATGCAACTAAGTGGTTTGAACAGCTATTGTCAGACGTTGACAGAGCTTTAAAGCCCATAGGCTCAGTTCTGACCTCAGAGATGCTGGTGGGACTCTTTTGAATCGGCAGGATGTGCTGTGTGCCTCGTGTACCTTTCAGGGTTAACGCACATTGTTCCATGAGTACTCCTCTGAGGGAAGCAGAGACTGATAGCTGAAAAACTAGGTGTGCCTATGTGAAGGTGTTAAGGACACTTATTCTAAAGTTTCAGAGCTGACACCTGATTGATTTCAGCTCTACTGTCTCTCAGTAAAGACACACTAACTGCTCTTCAAAAGATTTTCAGTGTATGCATAAAAGACATGAAGATACAAGTCCAGTTTTTTGTTCTTCTCACGACTTTGAACTTAGTCTTTCTCTTCCCTGCTGGGACTTTGGTGAGTGCAGAGCTCCCACGTTTGCCCGGTTAGCACAGAAGGTGTGCCAGTGATAAAGAGATGCTGGAGGCTTCAGTTTTGCCACCTGATGTGTCAACTGCCTCAATAAGCCAGGTTTTACCCAATTTTGCAAGGGGGGACATGTATAGTAACTAGGGCTTTGGCCCTTTATTAGCATTGAAATCAGCTGAAATGAAAGATAACCAGCAAGAAAAAAGGCCAGAACAACTTTTGTTTTATTAGAAACTCTGGAAATACTGAGACAGCAAGACTCAGGACACCTATTCAACCCTCCCCTACTCTGGGTGGGGAATTGTACCAACAATATGTTGAAACCACTGTGGGATCTTGACCCAAGAACTGGTTGTATACTACTCTCTCATTGTACTAGGCCACTGTGATTTTCATCCTGCTACGTTTTCCCATCCCCTAGAGGCAGACTTGTCAAGAAGCCTTTTGTCTGGCACAGTATTTTCAAATCCAAACTCTGATAATTATCTGTGGTTCTGCTGCTGACTTGAAAGGCAATTTCGAAGCATTGAATCCACATTCCCTTCAGTACTAAAATTAAGAGTAAGGAGCAGGGGCCTTTCTGTGACTGCTTCTCTCTCCAACACTTGACACCAAATGCACATGTGAGGCTGACCGTCAAAGATAAATGAGTTCAATAGAAAAGAGGAGACACATACTTGGATCTCAGTGAAATTCAGTACAAATCAGTAGAAAGCGCAACACAAAGGCTTTGCATGGCAGACTGCTAATCAGAAGAGGTGAGTGTTTTAGCATATTTAAATGAGGAAAGGGCATGCTCTAATCAAACAACACATTCCAGAAGTACTGAAAGAGCAAGGGAAAGAGTGCTGCTTAAAACTTTTCAACACGGATGGAGGATTTTAAAAATATCATTAAATATGATGATCTAGGTTTATAGGAAGATAATGAGGTAAGTAACAAATATGTCAAAACTAAACTATCAAATACTGTAATTATGGTGGGCACAGATTAGTTGCTGAAAAAGTTTCCCATTACTGCACTATATCTGTCAGAAAAGCATATTCAAATAATAATGGGTTTTCTTTTGATTTCCTTTATTTTTAGCAAAAGGTGCTATGTGGTAACTTTCCAATAGCTTTCATGGGATGAATAAGAATTACATCATGAGCCTGCTAGGACTCTTCATCAAAATTGGTGTGAAATACACATAAGTGACAAAAAATCATTTTTTACATGCGAGATTTTAAAAGCTTTCACATCATCTAAGTAGATTGTTTTGAAAGTACCGTTATTTAGTTCTCTTACAGTCTTTGTCTTTCTTCTACTCTTTTGCAAATCAAGCCTGGGTTGCTGTCACATTCATTGACATTTCTCCTTCACAGCAGCAATATTTTTTGTTAATCAGTCAGGAAGAGAATTAGTTTTACATCAACATTTAAAAGGGATATTTTCTTAAAACCTCCCAGGGAAAAAATTACCTTTTACTGAGAATTATACAAAATGTACATGCTTCCTAGGCCAATAGATCATTGCCATATGAGTATAACAAAGGTTATTTAGCAGTCATGGGTTTTCTTTGGGAATATTGCCTTCACAGAAGCAGTTCTCTAAGGAGATGAGCTTATTTTAAGCTGATATTCATTAGAAAGCTGCTAAGCCACTAGAGACATTCTGGATACAAAATAGGATATCTGGCTTATATTTTCTTTTGCAGGTAATAAGAGATAATATCTGTAATCATGATCAGAATCTTTGATTTATTGCTGTGATAGGTTATATTGTGTCATATTATATTCTGAGATTTTTATCTCTATTTCTTTAAAGGAGTATTTTAATGGATTTTAAGCACATAAGAGGATGAGACTCATAGTTTTAAGACTGGTGTCTTACTACATTTATGGAAATAATGTCTCCTTCTGGTTATTACCTGTATTTGCTGTAGTTGCATGTCAAGGGCTTGAATTATCTGCTTTAAAGACAAAATTTATATTTTCATTGTCTTCAGTAGAAACTGGATGAAAGCTGCATACCTCAACACATTAAGAGGGGGTTAGATATGATCTTTTGAAGGCAGGAGGGGGTATACGCTTAATGTGTTTTTGGATCTTTTGATGAAATATGAATCTTCCTTGAGGTACAAACAGTTGAAGAAAAAAACCTAAGCATTGGACAGAAGAAATACATTACTGTATGTATTAAACAGTGAAACTCTTCCTGCTAAATACTGGATAAAGATGATAATTTCATTGGATCGAATATTTGAGTTCAGAAAAGAAACAGCGAAAGAACCGGGAAGATTTTGTCAAGAGTAAAAAGAAGTTACTGAAAAATTGAGAAATGGTAGTTTCAATAAAAAATAAAGAATCTAGAAGGAAGAGTGCTTGCATATACAAAATAATCTCATCTGTGATAAAAATGGTACAATCAAATATGAAAGGAGACTTGGGAAATATATCTTTTCAGCTGTATAAAAAAAAAGCTTTTAGCTTATCACTTTTGACACTGTGGATGAAGAGGGAAAAGAGCAGAATGGTATCTGCAGGGACAACACAGTACAGTCAAGGATTGACTAAAAGGTAAATTCTACTTTCTCCTTTATGTTTTGGATGGCAGGATTTCACTGTACCCTCATTCCACAGTACTTTCACGCATGCAGAAAGTCTACTAGTGGCAAAATAAAGGGAGGCGTTAGCTAGAACTTCAGTGCCAAAACTCTGAAGATTTCTGTTTTCTACACAGACTGACAACACTTCTGGACCAGGGCGGGAACATTATGGAGAAATAAAAACCAAAAAGGGAGCACAAGACTGAGCAGCTGCACAACCAAAGAGGGAATATTGCTCCTCTGTGGCTTTGGGTTACTGGCAATGACAGACTTCTCCCAAAGCCTTTCCCTTTTCTTTAATTTTCTTTTGTAGACATGGAGGTGCCATTGATCAGGAGCTCCTTGTGACTTGAGCACTGCTATTGAGAGATAAAACATATATTTGATATCTCATATCTCCAGCTCCTGGAGAGTTCCTGGAGAGTTCTCATCATGGTCTTGCCATAAGTTCTCTCTGAAGGCCTCAGGAGCTATTTTGCCTCTCATTTCCTTGGTTTGCTTTTTGCCACTCCTAGAAAACAGTTGTGCGTTCATACAGCTCTCAGTAAAAGGGCATCTTGCTGAGGAATGCCAGAAAGAGCAACAGGCAATTATGTTTTCGAGGACTTGAGTATTCTAACAGGGTGTAGGGGTGGGGGAAAGAACTGTGAAATTATTCTGCTTTTGTATTTAAAAGAGAATACTAAAGAATTGAATTTTTTTTTTCTTCACATTCTGTAATATAATTGTTTGCCTCACCAATACTCCAACAGAGATGGGAGAGGTGAAAGCGAAAATCTGTAGTATTTTGAAACTTTTTGCTTTGCTGTTGGACAGCTTGTCCAAAAGAGTGAAGTATAACTGGTGGAGTTGTCTATAGAAGGTAGAGAGAGGAAGAATGTCAAGTAGGTTCTGTTGTAGTACATAACAACCAAAAGTTGGCTCATTGGCAATATAATTATTCACATACACAGACACACACATGATTTTTCTTTTTATGTGTTTGCCTCAACAGGTTTATCTTAAGCCTGGACCTCCATATATACAAGGGTATACGAGTATATGAATGCAATACAATTCCTCTGCTAATGTTGATTAAGTGCCCATCCTCATAAGGGTGAAGATGAATGGGTAACAAATACTAGCCTTCGATGATGAACACACATGTCTTCAGTGCACAAACATGAGATTCTTGGATGCTATCTGTGTGTTGCCTGCTGTGAAATGTTCTGTCAAAGGAACAGGCCTTAAGATGTGAGCAAGATTCTGTGAAAGGGTATTGCAACATCCAGCAGTTTCCTGGTCCAACAGTAACACTCTTAGTAGCTTTTCCCTGCACAAAACTGAAAATCTGGGGTTTACTGACAGAACTTCCTCCCACATAACCATTTGCACAGTCACTATCCTGTGACTTAGCTGCTTAGAAACTTCTCCAACACTGCAGGATAGCAACGTTAATGAAATTACCACCAGTATAAAAAAAAAAAATCTATCTAGCAAATTACTACATATATTATGACCAGATGACTCCGGATGAGGTTTTCCTACAACAGATTTAAAATTAGATAAATTGAAGGATAAAAGAAGATGAGGGATTTAATGGAGAAAGAGGTGATTTTTCTATAAGTGGGACATTCAAACATTGCATTAATTTGGAGACAATGTCCTAATTCCACCCTTTATAAATATTTTTAAAATGTTCTCATAATGTTTCACATCAAAACTGGTAAAACCCAATAGTACCCAGCTATGATTGAATAAAGATGCATGGGAACACTGTCTGGGTGAGCATGTCTCTAAAGATTCACTTAAAATCTCTCTAATCTCCCTGTAACCAAATTAGACTGCAGCACTGTAGGACCTGCTCAATGGTGCAGTGAAGTCAGTGGAAAAACTCGCTTAGGCAAACATCTGTGTGTAACAATACTCTTCCAGCAGTCACCAAGATAAGCAACTATTCCTACCATTCACTAAATCTGCAGAATTCATAGACTATTTTCAGCATTGATTATCAAATCCAGATCTTTTTCACTGCTATTTACAATAAAGCATGAAGGATGAGTGATTCATTTTCATGATGCACTTCTTTTGGGCCACCTCCAGACCAGAAACTTCAGTTGTTCAATATGTTCTTTAAGCACCTGCTCACTGAGCCCTGAATGATGCAATACAAGGATACCATCAAGACGTATCTTAAAACACCATTTGCTTCCCCTCACAGTGGTGTTCTCATTTCTTTATGAAATATTTAAGGGGTGCATGTTGTTCTGATAGCATATTAAAGCAACGTCTTCTTTGATGATGTAATAACTGTTAACAGCTTAACACTCCCATAATCAGCTAGTAATGGGAAGGGTATGTTGGATTCTACTAGTTTTGAAGTGATGTCAGCCAAAGATTTGTAGGATCATGGTTTTCCTTAGCTTTTTAAAATATCTCCATCTGGCATACTTTATATTTCATTCTACTCTGCTTTGGATTGTAGTTTTGCTGTGCTATGTGACTTGCCTTGCAAGATCTGTGCTTTTTTGCCTTGACTTGACCTCTGTCTTGATAACCTTGGACTGGTCTTTAAGGATTCAAGTTGCAAACACAGGACCTGTTGTTATCCTTCATTAAACTTTGAATCCCTCAAGTGCTTCTTGACTAATACTGTGTAAAATCCTGCTCACTGAGCGTCAGACTTGTTTCCATTGCAGGGACATGGAAAATTTTTATGCTTACCGCATATTTTAAAGGTTGTCAGTGATGTGTTCAGCCAACTTGCAATCTGATTCTGTAAAGTCGTAATGCTCCAGTCCCAATCTGGAATTGATGTATTGTGTAGTTAAAATTCCTTAACTCTTTCATCCCTCAGGAATTCCACCATATTTGAAAAGTCCATAATGATATCTGGTCTTACAGAGAAGTGGGGAACTTTCTTAATATTTGTGCAGCTCTTTGAAGAACACGACATGGGAAGCAAGCTCAGGAGGGAGTAATGCTACACATTGCCAGTGTTGTTTGTTTTGTTTTGACTTTGAAGGCTGAAGCTAAGTGCCACTTAGGCTAAAAAGATGCTGCATTTTGGAACATTCAGGCATTTCAGATACTTACCAGACTGCCCAAATGCTGATGAACAAGATGGTTAGGAAGCAGTGGATTACTAATAATGCAGATAAAATTTTTGTTAGGAATGAAGCAACAGCTATTCCAAGCCTCCTTGAAACCTGTAATACTTTGCAAAAATACACATAAAGTTTTACCACATGTAAAAAGGAAGAACTCAGAAATGGCAGATGAGCTTTTGAAAGAGGCCAGCTTTTAAAAGTCTCTCAAATTTAGCATGTTCTCCACACGACAAGTTAGAAAAGTGGTATGATTTGTCTTCTGGTATAAGAAAGGACTACCAGGTGGGATGGGAGTCTTTCTGGCAAAGCTTATAGCTGAATGTCAAAGCAGATCTGTTTCTGCTCATATGTGGCTCTTGCACTGTTCAAGGCATTGAACTCACATCTGTTCATCTCCAGACCCGCACAGTATATTTTTAAGGGAACTTAAGGGTACAGGTGCCAAAGTTGCCATAAAACCTTGGTTTCTATGACTTAATGAACTCTAAAGCTGTGGGACTATATGTCTGATGAGTGACTGACCTTGGTGGCAGGAGCACTTTCCTTCAGATATACTTTCTGGTTCCTCTGAAATCAGCAGGTGTTTAAATGCTGATTTTACTGGGTGGTGTATCTCACTGTTTGCTCTTGAATAGTTTGAAAAATGTTAATGAATGCTTACAATGTTTTCTGGTTGAATTAAGAGAGTTCACAATGTGTACCTCCTTTGTGCTAGTGAAGTCTGATCTATTAGCACTGAGAATTTCTTTGGCTATATCAGCTACAGGAAAATTGTATGAGAAAAACATGGAAAAAAAGAATGTATTGATGAAGAGGACCAAAAATGTTAGTGTATTAAATTCTGTGAAACATGCTTGATTGAGAAAATCCAATTCTAGTTTAACAGCTTAATTGCTGTGAGAAAATCTTTTGTTCTGATGAACAAATGAGGAGGAGCAGTTTTACAACCAAAGCAGACAGACATTGCATTTGTTTCTTTCTGCTTGTAGTGACTAATTAAAGATTCTGTGGATGTTTTCCAGAAATAATGCAGTCAGCTCTGTAGTTAAATTGATTTCTTAATTTTGGACAATAGACAATGAGGAAAAAAAAGTCATATTTCTGCTTGGGGGAAAAAAAATAAGAAGGAATATAACCTTCTGTAAACTCTGCAACCCCAGGAATTTCAGAAGATACTTAAATGAGCAAGAGCTGTTCAGCAATGCTAGGCAGAAAATTGCTTGTATGGAGACAAGAAAAGTTTAGTGCCACTTTACATCTAGAAATGGGATGACTTCACTAACATCACTAACATCTTAGAGGATAAGGAATATGGATTTTCATATACTGACTGGGCAGTAGAAAAAATTCTGTTTCTTGCCTTTTCAGACTGAAAGTCAGGTATATTGAGGTCTTTCAGCTGGCAGGTGCATGTTTTTCCTAAATAGTACAGCTGATAAATACACCTCTGGTTCTGCTTACTGTTACAGGTCCATCATGACGTCCTGTTTAGTTCAATTTCAGCTAGCAAGATATGAATGCAGCAGGGATAAGAGAAGGGAGAAGGCTGGAGAGGAGGTGCAGAAGTACAAAAGTAAGAATCAGATGTCAAACCGCTCATCCATGGGATGTTTATTGTTTGATGCATTTCTCTGGGTGATGTGGTAGGTTCAGATTCTGTAGAGTTTAGGCTTTTATTTAAAGGGGAAAAATCTGAAATATTTCTGTTCTAGCCAAAGAGATAGAAACTTTTAAATGTAAACAGGTCCAGCCATCACTTTCTGAGTGAACACACCAGCTAAAACAATGCCTCAAAACATAAAAAGTCTTCATTCCCAATTCACCAAACAGTGAACTTAAAGTCAGTTGAAGAATGAATTATGAGGAAGTGTGAGTTACTAGGACAACCCTGCATTCAGCAGGGGCAAACGGAGGAGGAAAAGTCAGGGACTGAGGATCAGAGGCAGAAAATACCCTTGGAGCATAACTGACCAACAAAAAGTCACAAAGAACAACAAATCTGAATGGATAGAGTGCTAAATCACAACTAAGCTAGTGTCTGAGTGCTGGCAGTGCTAACCACAGATCCCAGTGTTCCTTAGTGTTCATGACCCTACAGGGCCCAACATGCAGCTGTGTGTCATGTCAGTCATTTCTCTTCCTTATCTCAGGTAAACAAGTTCTGTGCTATCATCTCTTGCTAGGGGAAAACTGAACCCTCACAAATCTTTTGAGGAGGGGTAGGAGCGTGCAGTCAAATGAAGAAGTAAACCTGCTGTGTGCCCTTGTTCTCTCTCTTTTCTTTCTGTCCCCGTGGAAATGGGCAAGGCTGGTTATTTTTTCCTTCCTGAAGCTCCCTTCTATGTTTACGGACATGAGGACCAGCACAGAAGCTACCACTAACACACAGCAAATTCAGGGCATGTTAAACAGCCTGAGTGAGTTAAGACCAGCAACATCCTGGTAGCTGAGGGGTTTCAGTGGGAGCCACCAGGGCCAGGCACTGTATATTGTGCTCAAAGATGGGTGCAAATCCTTTGGCAGGCAGCACTCTCAGCATAATCTCTATACTGTCTGCACACAGCCCTAAGCTCCACATTTTGTAATTCAACACCTACTCCAAAGGGGAGCATATTTTAAATCACATAGTTAAACCAAGTCAAAGAACACAAGATTCTATTATTTATTTATTTTTAAAATTATCACTCTGTTTTGGAGCCATTAGCGTTCATGTGGGTCATATTTACAAGCTCTTGCCCATACCCACCAGGGTTAGAAAATCGCTTACAAAGTAAAGTGAAAACTGAGATTCTAATTCTGTAATTCCAGGAGCTGAGGCTTCAATAAAAACACAGATACTATAAAGCTTGTGCAATTCAAATATCTGTGAGTCCAGGGAGGAATACATAATCCCTCTTCAATCTTCATTTTGGGGTCTTCTAACCACACTCAACCTTAGGTGCTGGATCCAGCCCTAAGCCTGATTTCTTCACTCATGTACTCATTACTTTGCCTCTTGCACTAACCCAGAATAGTAAGCTTATTACATAAACATCTCACTGGGGTGTTGCTGTCCTATAGCA
>VXAD01006002.1:0-100440 GCA_013399195.1 Dicrurus megarhynchus
TCTTCTCTTCTCTTCCTGTCCATTTAATTGTGGTTTTACCATTAAAGTCTGGCTTCAGTGATGAGTTGGGGTGTGCTAAGGAGCTTGGCAAAGGGTTCTCTGTCTCATAAATGATGGCACAATCCCACAGCTCACAGTACAAACCTTAGCCTTCCAATTTTTAAAATAGCATAGAGTAGCAAATAATAACATTAGACTCACCCAAAACCTGCTATTTCTGGAAATATGTGATCTGTTTCCAGAAGCTCAGAGGAGCTACTCAGAGCTTGTGACAGAGAAAGCTGTCAGTTGTCCTGATCTCTTTTTCTTTTTTCTTTTTGTATGCCACAAAATTCTGCTAAGTGAAAATGCTCTCTTCTCTCCTCTCTGTCCTCTTGGTGAACCAACTCATGTTCTCCATATTTTAGTTTCTTAATATCCAGATTTCTGATCAAGGTCTTCTTTTATGCTTTTCTTGTTGCTTCACCGCTACACAGCAATCAGTTTTTCATAAAACTACCTGCATACTTCCCAGTGGGGGTTAAATAATCAAAGCTGCATTTATTCCTGGCAGGTCATGTCGATTATCAGAAAACAAAAACAAGCAAAAAAGTCAATTATTTTTTCTCAAATGTCATACTCTTCATGAAATCTGTTAATGAAATGAGCTTTAAAAACTACCCTGCAATAAACCAGTGTATATATCTGTGATGTCTTGCTCTGTACAAAGGAGATGAAAAAAAATGGTGTTTGGAGTTCTCATTTACATCCATTAATCCGTTTTTTTCTATTCCTTTTCAGTAAGTGCTTCATTTATATTTAAGCAGTTTGTAGCTTGCTACAGTGAGATGCCATATTTCTGATACAATGGTGTGCATAATGTATTCTTTGACAGTATGCTTACTATAATCTATGAGGAAACACTATTTATTCATACAGCCACTTATAAGGAAGTCTGCCATTTCTGAAATAAAAGCTAATGATAAATAATGTCTCTGATGCACATGCATCCAAAATTAAATACAAGTCCCTGTATTTTCAAGACGGCCAGGGTCATCAGCTACACTACAATTTAGCATAAAATTACTTATTTGGAAGCTAAATTATCCCAGCCAATTTTCACTTAAAACTTAAACTGTTACTTTCCTCTATTTAACAAAATACTAAACTGACCGAGAAAAAAGAAGAAATTTATAAAAAATGATCATTCCAGTGATCACAGTTTTGATGGGCTGTGTGGGCTATAAGACACACCCCTTTCGGGATGCCAAATTATTTCCATTATTATGTTTCCTTTAATCATCTGTCATGAAAATCACTGTTTCAAGACATCACACTGTTTAATATGAGAAATACTCATCAAATTTATATGAATCCCAGAAAATGTAAAAATATTGTAGCTTTCTTATCTGAAATAGTATTAAATTTTATTCTTTAAAATAATACTTTTTTGCCTAAATTTTGACATGTCTGCAGTCGGCATTTATGATGCTGGATCTCATTTACCTCTTTAAAAGCAGGCCTAAATTATGAAGTAAACAATGTCTGAGCCAGATATTTAAATTTGTCTTTATAGTCAATGAAGAAATGCAGGTAATTTCAGCACAAAACACTTTCGGTTTTATCACTCTCTACAACTACTTGAAAGGAGGTTGTAGCAAGGTAGATGTCAGTCTCTTATCCAAATATCATGTAATAGGACAAGAGGTAATTCCCTTAATGGCACCAGGGAAAGTTTAGGTTGGATATTAGGAAAAATTTCTTCATAGATAGGGTTGTCGCATGTTGGAACAGGCTGACCAGGGAGGAGTTTGAGTTACCACCCCTGGAGGTATTTAAAGACATGTAGGTGTGGCACTTGGGGACAGGTTTAGGGGTGGACTTGACAGTGCTGGGTTAATGGTTTGACTTGATGATCTCATGGGTCTTTTTCAATCTAAATGATTCTACGATTCTAGGTGTCCTCAGATGAATCATTTCCTAAAGGTAGCATTTCTTTCTCCATTGTCTATATAGCTGGATAATCAGCTCAGCTATAAATGTCTACATTATGGACTTCTAAACCTCTGTACTTGAAGTGAATCCTCGCCCTAATGTGCCAAGGACACATTAGATACCCCAATGTCCCACTCCTCTCCAGGATCAGCAAATATTACAATGTCTTCTAAAAAGCCATTAGGAGCAGTAAACGAATAGTCAGGAAAGAGCTTCCAATAATCTGCAAACTACAAATGGCAAAGAAGTTCAGTTTTCTGGTCACCACATATTTCTAATGGCACTGCATATAAGATGGCCTGAGCATTCTTCATTGTCTTAGTATTTCAAATCAAATGGTATTCAAATTTTAGCGAGACAGAAGAGAGAAGTAATTGATGTCTCTGTCTGAAAACCTCTACAGAGTGGTCATGAAGGCACTTTTCTAGAGGAGAAAAGGGCTCAGATGGTTCAGACTGCTTGTCCAGTTATTATCCAAGTAAAAACCTGATAGAATAAAGGCAGGACTCTTCTTCCAAGGTATCTTTAACATTTTTGGTTTGAGTCAAATGGGGTTATTGACATTCATTTCTTAATTCAGCTGATATCTTTCAGGATTTATATTTTAGTCTGAACCCATAAAATGGTTCTCATTCAATTCAGTAGCAGAATATAAATATCTGTTATTGATGTAATTCTGTGTGAGAGAGTATCACAGCTCATGATACTTCTATTAGATTGTTGTATCACAGCTCATGATATTGCAATTAGATTGTTGTACACAGCTGCTTCACCAGGGCAAAGTGAGAGCCAGGTCACATCACTCCTTACTTGGAGAAATAAGTGAAGTGCAGAAGAGGTGCCCTCGTCGCTCCTCCTGCCTGACACAGGGATTTAGGCTGACAGAAAGCACCACAGCCTCAGCATCTAACCCCTGATTATTGCACTGACCTGGCCTCAGCTATGAACACTGCAGCACCCGAAGTTTAGCTGGAAGGAACCAGCCTACAACCTGTCAGTTCAACTGTAAGAAAGTTCAGAGGTAAGCTTTATGTTATTTTTAGGCTTGAATCATGTTTTGTGTGAACATATGCTAATAAGGAGCTGTACTTCAATGTTTTTATTTCTCTCTCTACTTCCTTTTGTATTTACAAAGGAATCCTCAAATATGTAGGTGTTTTAAACTTCCTTTTATTTCCTTTAACATGTGGTTCTTTCTTACATATTTTCCTTGTACTTTTTGGCTCATCCAAGCATAATTTTTTCCTCTTTCAGATGCCTTACATGCTTCTCTTTCTTGCAGTACGCTTAGTTTCGTAGTAAATGTTTTTGTTCAGAGGAATGATAGACAGAAGTGCATTTTCTTATGCGCGGAAACCCATCTTTCTAAAATCAAACTGGCAAAATGGTACTGCAACTAAAAATAGCTCATCTAGCAATAGACTGGAAGTTTATCACAGAACAGCATCTCTAATACGCAAATGCATTTGATGGAAGAATGTAGGTTGCAATAGGATTATGAAGGAAGTTTAGAGGTGTAGTAACCCTCATTTATCATGACCCATGTAGTGGTTATGTCAGATTTGATCAGGTCATCCAGTCTCAACTTTGTCAGTTCTTGCATGAGATGCCTTCAAGGAAAATGCAAGGTTGCATGGGAGCCAGTGCTGTTGATTTATCTAGACATTCTTTACTCTGAACTATTAATAATTTTATGGAGTAACAGAGCACATGCAATGGTTCAGAGAAAAATTTCTTTCAGAAATGATGGACTAATATTTATTGAATATTAACAAAAATGAAGTTCTACTCACAAAATTTTAAACTGTATATTAAATTGTGTTTATTTCAGCACTGAGACAGAAAATTCTAGTGTATGGAAAAATAGCAAGCACACAAGTAATAGAACAGTAATTAAATTAGTGTAGAACACAGTTTGCTTCAAAGAGATACATAATAAACTTAGTCCAAAAAGGTTTTCAATTTACAAATAATTGCTTTAAATAGGCATGTTTCATAATTCTACCAATGCTTTCTTAATACATCAAGAACTAACAGAATACAAGCCTTTATAATTTTGTTTTCTTATAAACTGGTAAATATATTACAAAACCACTCTGTCTTCCGATATAAAATATTTCTAAGGAGAGGTGCTTTTCAAAATGTCTTAATGAATTTTTTCAGGACTAGTAGAGGAACTTTCTTTGGCATCTTTTTTAAGAGTCTTTATCCCTCCCCTACTCCATGAACTTTCTCTGCAATTGCACATTCACTAACAGGTGTGTTTTATCAGTACATTGAGCTGGAAACTTTTCAAAGAAAGTAGAATATGCTCTTGTTGATAGAGCATGATATCAAAAGGTGACATAATGCCATTTTTGTCATGAAGTTCTATCACATACAATGTGATAGAACACAATTCTATCCCATCACAATGGTGAGATATATAATTTCTATATAAATGTTTTACTTTGTCAGAAATAAAGAGTGTGGGGAACCACTATAATATAAAGACAGGCTTCTTATTACCTAATGTTAATTATCCAAGCCCCTGTTTTCAGTAAAGAGAGGCCACTGTGGAAGGCAATTCATGCCAGCCTAAGAAAACTAGTCAAGATGAAAGGAGCAATGATCTCTCTGGAGGATGCCTGCCAATCTGCACTTATAAAAGAGAACCAATAGTTCTAGATGCTTAGCCCTGAACTGCTGCAAATTCAAAGTCTGAAAGGGTGATTCTTTCCTGCCTCAAAAGTAGTAAAATATTTTTCTATCTTCTTAGATCCTTTTTTAGTTCCCTTTTCTAACTCTCTTTCAAGTATATTTTTCATCAGCTGTTCAGAGTTGACTCTTCCTTGTTGATGCACATTCCAGTTACAGTCCAGAAAGTCAACCATATTCTTGACTGCATTAAGAAAAAAACTGCAGGAGGTCACGGAAGGTGATTCTGCCCCTCTGCTCTCATGAGAGTCCACCTGGGGCACTGCATCCAGCTCTGGGCCCCACAGGACAAGAAGGAAAAGAACTTAGAGCAGTTAGAGCAGTTCTAGAGGAGGGCCACAAAAATAATCAGAGGGCTGGAACATCTACTGTGAAAAAAGGCTGAGAGAGTTGGGAAGAAGAATGACAAATCTTATTATGGCCTTCCCATGGTTAAAGAGATACTTTTTATAAAGTTCAGTGGACAGGACAAGAGGAAGTTATTTTAAACTGAAAGAGGGTAGGTTTCAATTTAACAAGTGGAAGGAAGTTTTTACAGTGAGGGTGGTGATACAGTGGAACAGGTGGCTCAGAGATGTTGTGGATGCCTTGTCATTGGCAGTGCTCAAACTCATGGAGGATGGGGTTTTAGCAACTTGATCTAGTGAAAGATGTCCCTGCTCACAGCAGAGATGCTTTTATAGATGATATTTGAATGACCTCTGAAATCCAAAACATTCTGTGATTCTATGATTCTTTGAGTGTGAGTCAGTGTCCCTGGAGGTATTTAAAAGACACATAGATGTGGCACTTATGGACATGGTTTAGTGGTGGACTTGGAAGTGCTGGCTTAACAGTAGATGATCTTAGGGTTTTATTCCAACATAAATTATTTATGATTCTGTATTTCTATGACTTTATTCATTCCAGCTTTACTTCAGTTTCCTTTCTGGGAAAGTATTTTTTTTTTTTTTAAGACAATATTCATTTTCAGAGAGTCTAGGGAAACAGTGAAACAGTAACCCTGAGAGACATTATTGTCTCTTTCAGTTTTTCTCTTTCCTTGCATTGCTCTGTTCAACCACAGAGGCTGTCACTGTCTCTCCCTTTTGTTTGGTTATGTCCAGTTTTGTCTTGTGTCAGTGTTTCCCTGCAGAACACAAACAATCTGACTTTAGTTTCCAACTGTTTTTAAAAGGGTAGATGCATTAAATTAAGTAGATTGTTATATACAGAAAAAAATCTCAAACTTTTCTATTCAAATGTTGAGTCTCATCTGGTCTGACAATTATGTACCTCCTTAATTATATCCATGTGCTTATAAAACACCTTTCCTATAAACTGCTGGTTTGTTTCCCTTAATTATAAATTGTCCTTTGCCTCACATGTGAAATCTGCCCAGCACATGTTCTGACTCAAAATGAATTCCTTTAAAGCTGACCTTTAACATGCTGCAAATTCTCCAATTAGATTTCAGACTCTAAGTCAGACTATTAACTATGTGTGAATCTATACCTTAATGGTACCTGAAATGGTACTATGTAGCTCATGTTTACACGGTATTCTATAAAAACTTACTCCTTTTTGATGGAAAAATTAGTTAAATTAGACAAAGTACTCTGTTTCTTTAAACAATTTTTTGAGAGAAAATGTTAACATTTCATGTGTTTAGCTTTTGGGGCTTTTTTTAAACTTCACATAGCGTAACAGAGGACATGTTCCTTTTGCCCTATTGTTTCAGTTATAAATAATTACTGTGTTCTCAGAAACACTCAAAGCTTTCATCATATTCATCAACATATTTAACATAAGAATGTTAGAGGTACGAATGTCACATTGCTTCTTGTTTCTTTATTTTGAGATGAGTTTTATTGAAATTTGTCAACACCTTACACAAGATATATGGCTGCCATTATCCATAAAAGTATTATTAAATACATATATTGCCACTGAACATTTATATATTATGAACTGAATTTCTTCTCCATAACTGTTAGTGAATTAAAAATGAGACAAAGAATCAAAGATAATATTTTTTAAAAATAGCAGCAAAATAAATGAGTGCAAATGTGTGACAAAATCTAATTCTCATCCAACCATGAAATGTCCACCTGAAAATGTTATTTCTATATATGAACTCTATTATAGTTCCAGGAAAAACTGAATAAACCTAATTCTGTAAGTCACAGTACATAGGCATTTCTCCATTTCCCATGCATTGCCTTATTCAATTGCCTTCACTTTCCTGTTTTTGAAGGTATATTTACCATACTATTTATTTTTTAATTTATTCTTTTACAAGTTTTTTGATCAGGTCTTATATTTGCCCTGAAAACTTTTTTCCCACTTTTCTTATCCTGTTGTTGTGTTCTTTGCTGTTATGGGCTCTATACAAAGTTGTGATTTACCTCCTTTTCATGATGAACTCATACATTTTCTTTTGAAAGGACAACATTAAAAAAACATAAGCTCCAAGATCTCTAGATCAGTGCATTTGAGTGTCACCAGTGATGGTGACTTACAGTGAGCATTACAAAGTTATTAATTACAAGCTGCTTTCAGATCACTTATGTGTTGTTCAATTATCTACATCACCAGGACTTGTCCTGCATGAATTTTTGTGGCTTTATAATTGTGAGTATGCAATAAATAGTCCTGCTTTTCTGAATGTAGTAAAATTAATTATTTTGAATTTTTTTCCTGCAGATTGAAGTAGTTTATTCTTTCCAATGATAAATACAGGGATGTTTACTCCCTTAGCCAGCAGCTAAAGGCAATGTGTTTGGATTATACATTTGGTATGTAAAATCTGTAAAAGTCCCATCTCATGAATTGAAATTCTTGGCATATCTATCCCCATGACTGCAACACAGAACATACTGAAACAAGGCTGTGGTTACCACTCAGTGTCCCTGCAAGTGACAGTGTTCTGCTCATGAGATATTAGCAGCTAAATTGCACTTATTCTCATGCTAAACTTCTAAGCTCCTTGCATTAACTGAAATGTTTTAATCCGCTAGAGGGATAATTTTGTATTCTGCACATGTTCTTGGACATATTCTCCAGAACACATTAATCCTGGGATGCCCTAATTGTTTCAAGAAGTCTCCTCTGAACATAACAAATCTGCAAAAGTCACTGAAGTCTTCATAATTATTATTTTCCTTCCAAATCAATGATAATGCCAGAACAAACCAACCAAACAAACAAATAAATCCCACCTTTTGCTGTACATACAAATTGAGCTGTATGTGAAAGAGTATTATGTGGTGTATGCTGTGTGGGGAGACAGTTAATGTCAATATTGAACACTACCTGTATATTGAACATTATAAACCACAGGCATTTCAGTCAAACAGCTGTACTATTTCTCTTATCCTTTGACATGCTTTTCTTTGTTTTCCAGAGTAATTGAAAGGTTTTTGCTTTCACTGCCTTTTCTTGGCAGAGATGCCACAAGGTATCTATACATCTCAAAGGCTAACACAAAATCAATCTGTGTGATTATGCAATTTAACTGCATTTGCAGTGTTAATTTATCTTCTAGCATCTGTAAATTACTTTAATATAAAAAATGCAAAAGCTTATCTGAAAGCCAAATTAGACCTGGTAGCAACACAAAAACATTATCAACAAGGGAAATCTCTAAAAGCAGCAGCAGACAACAAAATATTAAGTGATGCGTAGAAAGACATAAAATGTGATATAAACTCATTAAGTGCTGACTATTGTTGTTTTATTTGAGATCTGAGTAAAAGTATATATTGCTGGCAGGGTTTGCCAAGTTGCCCTACAGGGAACCACTTTGCCATTTCATATTAACCCTTGTTGTTTGGATACTTTATACTTATATGTTTGTTTAACAGTACCATTTCCCAGTTAAAATTAGAGGTGCAGGGGATAATTGGAGCTTTGATAAATGGAGACAAAAATTGACCTTCAGTTGGGTAAAGCTGATATCTGAAAGTCTTTCCTCTAGTTATTAAATGACAGGCACTGAATTCAATGTTAAATATTCATGCATGATGAAAAAGCAACCTATGGATTCAAGGTTAAACATTTATGTAAAAGAGCAGCATGGGAAAAAATAGACACTTAGAAGGAAGTTAATGACCTTTAAACATCAAAGGCAAAATTCCTATCCATTAGGAGGTCAGCATGCTAATGTAGCACAAAACTTCACTGACATAATTTCTGATGTCACATCTGATACTGAAGGAAACCCTGTTGTCACTGAAAAAAAAGATTTATCATAAAAGGGATAAAGATATAAAAAATATCTCTCTTTTGCCTTTACAAATACTACTTGAGTTTTGCCTTTTGCAGTTCTGGAAGAATTTGACATAAGACTTGACATTCTTATTAAGCAGAAAGTCTGGCAAAGACAAATCTACTTAATGTTTGAATATCAAACAGGTAGTAAATGTAAGGGCTTGACACAATAAAGACACCCAGAAGTAACCTTGTGCTCCCACACACTCTTTTTACCATGTTCTCCATCCTAAACACCATAAATAAGATATCTGATAGTTGAATTCCAGATTGGAAATCTCCTTCTGCAGACTGTATGTTAATCATTGTGGAGGCAAGCCTAGCACTAATATTTTCTGGTCAGTCTGACACTGACGGAAGATTTTGACTGAAAATCCAAAATACGTCTCTCATACTTCTTACAAGATTATTTTATATGCATTATTTCTAGATGACTTCAAAGTGAAATTTTGTCTTTAATAATCATATATGATATTTGGTAAGAGAAAAGTTAGCAAAAGAAAATATTAAAAAAAAATTATACTATAAAAATATTCTAAAATAATGTGTTCCATCTGAAGCAAGAAGAAAATCAGCCATTTATAAACCTACTGCAATCTTAAAATAATATAATATCATGATGCTCTGCCTTTTAGACTCCCAATGAAACATATATATTGATGAGTAAAAAAAGTATCATGTTTAGATTATACTGACAAAGCCAAAGTGTCCTTGATGATCATAGAATCATAGAACGGTTTGAGTTAGAAGGGACCCTTTAAAAGTAATCTAGTCCAACCTCCCTGCAATGAACAGGGACTTCTTCAACCACATCAGATTGCTGAAAACCTGTCCAACCTGACCTTGAATGTTTCTCTAGAGGGCAACTACCACCTCTCTGGGCAACCTGAGGAAGTCTTTTACCGCTCTCATGTATCCAATCTCAATTAACCATTCTTCAGTTTAAAGCCATTACCCCTTGTTCTGTCACTAGAGGTCTTTGTGAACAGTCTCTCTCTGGCTCTCCTGTAGCTCCTTTTAGGTACTGCAAGGGGCTCTAAAGTGCCCCTGGAACCTTGTCTTCTCCAGGCTGAACAACCCCACCTCTCCTAGCCTGTCCTCATAGGAGAGGTGCTCCAGACTCTGACCATCTTTGTGGCCCTTCTCTGGACCAGCTCCAACAGGTCCACGTCCTTCTTATGCTGGGGACCCCAGAGCTGCATGCAGCCCTCCAGGCAGGGTCTCACCAGAGTGGGATAGACAGGGAGAATCACCTCCCTTGACCTGTGCATCATGTTGTTTTTGATGAAGATGATACCTTTTCATTCTTAGCTATAAATGCCCAAATGAAATTTGACTGATTTGCCTTCATCTCTACAGAACACCTGTACTGCTTAACCAAATGAGTCTATTCCCAAATAGTAATGGCAGCAACTGCCTGCCTGCATAGGCTATACAGCCAATAGAGACTGATTTACAGCTGGGGCTCCTTTATTGTGTCTTTTCTATGGCTCACATTTTATAAACATCAAGCAACTAAATCCCTTCTGAAAGCAGGCAAAGTAAGCCTGAAAATAAAGGTTTTGGAGACAGTTTTCAATCCTGGCCAATCACATAAGAAACATAAGATTTAGTATCAGTCACCCAAAGTTTGGTAACTATGACCACAGCTATTCTTTAGACTACTTCACTTATTGATTATAGATACTTATAATGTGTCTATCAGTCGGCATGTCACTCCAAAGGATGCACCAGATGATAGGATCTGCATACCTCACTCAGCGCTAGTCTACAGAACAGGGTTCATAAATGCACAAGGCGTTTTCATAGATAATAAATTTTTAGTGAAATAGTGTAGAAATGAAAACAACCAGATTCCTTTATATAAACAATATACTAAAAAAACCCCAGCAGAATGTGCTCTAACATGTCTGAAGTTGTAACAGTGTGATTTTACTCAAAGTAGACAATTATGCAAATTGAAATCACAAAAAGTCCCAGAGATTAAGCCCTGCCCACAACATATCCTGAAAAAATGAATAGTATCTTTTGTTACTAAAATGATATGATCCTTAGATGGAAGTAGAGGCTTTACACATTGAGAGGAGAAAAGAGAAAGCTAAGATTTAAAAAATATAGAGAAATATCAGCTAGACAGAGTAGAGAGAAGTATCAAGCAGAGTGTAAAGACAGAGGAGATACAGAACAATACAGGAAGTATAATATTGAGAGAAGAGCAACTATAGAAAACTAGTTATTATGGGAGTCCAGGAAAAGAAATAAAACTGAAAAAATGAAATATTTTGTTGTCACTGGGGATACACAAAGACAACGAGGGAAGAGAAATGGAAAATAAACAAGATGGGGAAAGGAAAGTACGGGAAACAGTGAGGAAAATAATGGAGTAGGTTTTTTTAAAGGGCTTTTTAGTTTGTGTTTTGTGAGGCTCTTTTTTCCCCCAAGAAACACCACATCTACATGGAAGGGGATGATGTAATATCTTTTATTTAGGAGCTTTAGAGGTGAACTATAAATATAAACCATGGTAGGAAAACAATAGGCTAGACATCTTAAATAACCAAAGTAACAAGGAAATATAGTATCTATGCTTTTAAAGCTTTTTTTTTTGGCAAATCTCAAAGCATAATTTATATAAATCTCATTTTCTCTTTTTATGAACTGTCCTGTGCGCTTTTTTCTGGAAGTGTTACACACTCACCTTGGAAGATATAAGTCCCCAAGACATTTTCCTCTTCAACAAAGAAAACATTCAGCCGTGCAAGAATCTTTTGACAGAAGGACTTCCCTAGGAGCAGAGATCTTTTCACTGCTCTACAGTCTCCAGTAGGAAAAGCAAAGCATTATAAGCCCCTTGAAAAACAGGATAATAAGAGATTTTTTGCTTTCCTCAGATACAGTTCTATATTATTTGGATTTTGGTCCAGTGTCTTGTGTTATCAATACTGCCCACTTTTCTATTTCTTTCCTCAAAACAAGATTCTCTTCCCTCACATCATACTTCTTTATTGTGGTTTGGTTTTAGCTTTCGTTTGGTGTTTTTATTATTGTTTGGGTTTTTGTTTTGGTTTGGTTTTGTTGTCTGCACCATGCTTATCCCTCACAGATCAAATGTGAAAAAAGAAAAGGAAGAAGAGAATGAGGAACAAATGGTATGTAGCAATACTCCCAGTTAGATCAGGTATGGAAAGTGTATCTGGAACCAGAGAATCAAAGCATAACGGGTTAGGCTAATGGCCCACTACCAGCATTAGAATTATCATAAATTTCTGCCATGTCCAGACAACAGGAGGCAGCAGAACCCTGTGTTGGCACAAATTCCAAGGATCTTTTCTGAGATTCCTTTTACTGTTCTCCTTTTATACTAGGACCTTTATTTTCTCAAGATAGGTGCAATTTAGTTTAGCTGCACCAATATACCGGTGTGTAACAATTATATTATTAAAGGAAGAAAACCAGGGAGCACTCTTTAGCTCTGAGAACAAGTGTAATTTCACAGCTCACATCCAGATGGCTAAATCTCTGAAAATATGGTGCCTTCAGACTGCCTTTTGGAATTGGTTTGGTCAGTGTTATCCCCTGAACTGTGCCCAAGAATGGCCTGTGCAAATATCTGTGTTACCAAGGTAATGGTAGCAGTGACTTTGTGGCATTGCCTATTCCCATACCCCTGTGCATATTAATTTACTAGTACAGGCATTGCCGATGAAGCATTGAAGTACTACTGTAATGTAGTAAAATTAAACTGGCAGATTTACCACTGTTATGTTAATCTCTTTGGGCATATTTGTACATACTTCTTTTAAATTCCAATCAATGATACAAATCAGAAAAAAAAATGTTATATTCTTTTTCCTGTTCTGGAGAATAACCTTAATAGACCAAAAACTTCCATTGTTTTAATTTGTCACATATTAAAAGGTCTGCAAATGGAAATACTGGCTTGGACACCCTCTGTGAGACAGATATAGGTCTCTCTAAATATGTTACAGCAATAAAAATTGGAAAGTGGATTAGATTGTATATGAAAAATGCACACATAAAATTTTCTACCTTTAAGGCTCAAGCTGGAGTATGTCTGAGCTATAAAAGAATGAAGATACAAAAGCATGTTTTAGGAAGGAACTGCAGTGTCTCACAGGCCTAACTTTAACTCAGGGTTGGTGGTTTCCACAGTCCAAAGCAGGTCAGTGAAGCAGCCCTTGGCACATTGCTGGATCTGAGCAATTTCCAAACACCATTGTGGGACCTCAAGGGTAATTTTTCATGTATTGTTTGCACAGACTCTTTGCTGTTCTACTTTGCCACATTGACACTATGTTCTCTTTCCTCTTTCTGAAATTCTTGCTTATATAGATGCATAGGGGAATTAACATCCCACAAAAGGGTTTTTTGTAGTGATCTCAACATTTTAAGAGAGGACTAAAGGAATGTGTTACTCCATTAAAAAAAATATCCTAAATCATTTGAAACCATTTCTTGACACTATTAACAATGGCAGAAGGATTTTATGTATGCAAAACCACAGACTTAAATGAAAACTGCACTGCCATTGTTTGTCTTCCTGTTAAATTACTCAGCAATTTCCTCTATTTATTGGGGTTTTTTTAATTAACGTAGACCAGTGAAAAATCTTTCACAGATATACATTTATACATTCACATTAGAAAAGAGGCCAAACAGGGCCTTTAATTATGAAGATATTAGTGTCAACAGCCCACTTTTAAGGTTGTTTATGTAGCATGCATTTTCAGCAAAAGATTAATTCTGACATGGGAATAGCAGGCCTATAAATTTTCTTATTCTGGTAAATGCTACAGTCAAAGACAGTTCAAAATGCAACCCCTTTTGCACAAAACTCTAAGAAATCTAAGGATTTCCTTTCCTCTAAACACAAGTATAGATTTTAGATTCAGACAGAAGCAGAAACCTGAATATAATTAATGAAATTCAGCCCAGAGATAATTAAATTTGTTTGTGACTTCTCTAATATCAGAATCGTTGTTTGTGAATACTTAAGCTATGGTAGGATTGCTTTGTTTTGCTTTTAACTAACTGTTAGTGCCCTTGTCTCTCACCCAATAGTTCAAAACTAACAAAAACTTTGAAGACAGACTGTTCAGACTAAAAGATATCAAGTTTTTTGCTATGAAAGTTCTTTAGGTTTTTCTTTGTCATCATTTAGGTAACAGGTAAATATTAAGGAAGAAAATATCATTATTCCACTCAAATTAAAAAAAAAAAAAAAAAGTTACCTTTTCTTAAAATTAAAAATAAAACCATTGTTTCTCTACTATTGATTTTGGACTTAATTTTTATTTTTTTAGTTCAGATTTTACTCAGGAATTTACAGTGTCCACTGCTGTCAGTTCATCAGGTCATTTAGGAATTCAGTCCTGTTCTCCTGAATTTGCTCATTTTCATCATGAAAGATATCTGCAAATTTCTAGTGAATGAACAGCTGCAAATTCTTTGAGCAGTAGCTCAGCATTTAAAAAAGTTCAGGAAATAAGTAGAGGTATTTGGTTTATTTTCAATTACATGTAAAAAATATCCCTGGACATGAAGACAATTTAAATGTGTTCTGGGATAAGACCAAGAGTCTCTCTCTCTCTCTCTCTGAAAAGTCTAGCACCAAAGACAAAAATAAACAAATCATTTAAAGGCTACCTAGGACCACTGTGTCTGACAAACATTTTTCATAAAGAAGAGCTTTCAGAAACTTAAAAGGGGGATATAAATCATATGAGAAAATCAGGAATAGTGTTAAAAAAGATTGATTTTTTTTTTTCCTAGTTGTCTAAGTTTCATTTTCAAAATATGTATTTATGATTTAGGCTGCTTCAGTTTATCCTGCTGCCTATACTTCAGGGATGAGAGAAAGCTGTGAGTTTCAACTAATGGTGTAGGACTGCTGGCCTGCTGCCGGTTTCAGGCAGTGTCAACCCAATTCAGGGAAGGATTTCTCTCATAATGCCATTTGCTCCCACTGCTGCTTTCTAACACGGCCCTCCAAGGATGTCACTTTAAATTGGAAAAGAGAATAACACTGCATGAAAATGTGAGTTGTGCTGTGAGGTA
The DNA here is from genome assembly GCA_013399195.1 of Dicrurus megarhynchus. NCBI lineage: Eukaryota > Metazoa > Chordata > Aves > Passeriformes > Dicruridae > Dicrurus > Dicrurus megarhynchus. The sequence continues at coordinate 15,001 of VXAD01006002.1, forward strand.
GAGAGGGTTTCATAGCAGCTAGGAATTTCTTTCCCTGTGTTGTGGCTCTATGGAATATTGCTTCAGACTATTAAAGTTCTTGTATTAGAATCAGAATTGGAAATAGACTCTGTATCTCCTCATTTGGATTTAGAAAATGATACATCTGAAGGAGCAATAAAACTCTGGCATGACCTGCAGAGCCTGAGGCATTCTAAAACTCTTCCATTTGCCTTGGTTAAGGGTAATGTCTTATACTTTGTAGGCTGGTTAAAGTCTTCAGAAAAAAATTATTCCAAAGTGATGAACAAAGACTATTCAGAACAATTTAAAGTACATCAGAGAATTATCAGGACAGAAGATCTTTGATTCTAAAAAAAATTTGATGCCATTAAATTAAAATTTGAATGGTAAGATTTTTTAGATTTCTACTAAAGTTAAAACCTTTGTGGTGAGGAAGACAAATGGACAATCCAAATAAGTGACTAAAAATTTTGCTAAAAGTTAAATTGCATTGGTTCTTCATAGGTCATGCCCAATTTCAATTAAATAATTTGTTGTTTCAGTTGTTATTATAGTCATCATATTTTTAAAGCTAAACCAAAAATCTTCCTTTTAGACATACTACAAAGGTTATCAGTTACATCTAAAAAAGTTTGAGCCGAAATCCAGGATCAATTTTGAGGGATTTATGTAATAATAGATCTTACATTTCCACAGTTTTATAATTAAAACAAATTTATTTTTGTCTGTATATTCCTTGGGGGTTTTTTTGTTTGCTGAAATAACAGATTTTAGTACCAAACATAGGAACTTTTACCGTTACCACCCTCTCAACAGATTTAATTTAAATCCAGAATACCATCAGAGGGTCAAGCTAAGCCAAACATCCCTGTGTGTACTTCTCAGGACAAGTGTGTGTACAGAGAACTTCTGTCACAGTTTAACCATTGCATGTCTAGACCATGTTTTATAGCTTCTGGTGGAATTAAAATTTTTATTTGGCCAGGCAAATGCACCTAACTGCACAGTGCTGCTTGTGGTTGTTGCTGGGACTGCAAGACATGCATTATTTCTTTGTCATAAACAGTGATTTTAGCTTTATAAAATAATGCAACAGGTTTTTTTTCCAAGGTAGTTGACATTACTGCAAAATCTCATGAGCCAGTGGGAGGGGAGAAATATATTCCACATACTTCCAAACAGAAAAAGGAAATATTCAGCAAGGTCAGGGAGGAAAGATCATGCTTTAAGTGTATTTCTGTGTTTACTCAGGCTCGTTTGTTCTGTTCTATATCAGTTCTGTGTGGATTTCTGGTGTAAAATGATTTGTAGATGCTTAAACTGTATTTGTGCAAATACTGCTATCCCAATCTAATCCTTAGGGATAATGCTGAAATGATACAATACCTCTTATCAAATATCACTGGGAGAGAGCAAATCTCAAGATCCCAAGGCAGAACTGATTATAAATATTTTATAAGATAGATGTCTAATGGACAGATAATATTTGCAGTACGCAAGAGGCCTTTATTCTTCTCTCTTCTCTTCTCTTCTCTTCTCTTCTCTTCTCTTCTCTTCTCTTCTCTTCTCTTCTCTTCTCTTCTCTTCTCTTCTCTTCTCTTCTCTTCTCTTCTCTTCTCTTCTCTTCTCTTCACTTTTTTTTTCCTCTATAGCCCAATATAGGTAATGAAGAATCAGCATGAGACCATCTGGGTTTGAAAATTTCCCCCATCAGCCAGATTGTACATAAACCAAGATTTTCTAGGATAAGCATGTGATTGTCTTCTTAACTATTTAACCATTTTGTCAAAATTTCTTGTTTATACTTTCCAAAATCTTATATCTTTATAAAGTACCTAGCCTAGTACTAGGGTTTTAAGAACAATAAGGGAAAACAAAAACAAAAACAAAAACAAAAACAAAAACAAAAACAAAAACAAAAACAAAAACAAAAACAAAAACAAAAAGGAAAGTATGAGTTGAAACTGACAAAAGAACTTATTTCTTCTCTCCTTTCCTCTGCAAAAAAAAAAAAAAATAGTATTGTTCTTGCTAAACAAAATTAAGGATTCCTAAAGGAAGAGAATATATCATGAGAAACTGTATCTTGCTTACATGATTTATAGGCATCTTCAGTTCATTAGCACACATTTATGAGTAGAGAAATCACACATTAATTCCAATTTCTCAGTTTTCTCATTCCTGGTATAAAAATATGTGGACATAATAAGGCTGTTGTCATATGAGTAGTGTATTAGTAATTTTGCTGGAGATATTTGGTATTGGCATATGCTTTAACAGATGCATTGAACGTTGTTTTTTGTCCAGCATATGGTACTCTAGCAGATAAGCTGAATAACACTGGGAACTACTAAAGGGATTTTGCTTTGACCGTTGTTGCATTTGCACTTCATTGAACAATTTGTCGTTCTGCAGTCTAGGCTGTGGTTCATGAGGATATTGGGTTTCTATCTGGAAGAAATTTCCATGCTAGCAGTTTGTTCAGAGGCAAATGTCTGGTAGATGACATTAAAAAGCACATTATTACTTGAGAAAATCAGGTCAAATCTTTGGGGCCTTTCCCCTGTTCTGACTTAGCATATAGTCCCACTTTTGTGAGGATATTACCTCAAGATTTTGATGTTTTCTTGTAATTTATTTCTTCCATTCTGAAATAGAGAGCTCAAAAATACAATCTAAATAAAAGAAAAAAACATTCATTTCAGCTCAAATTTACTTTGCCTTTTTGACATGGAGACAACATTACCTCTTCCACAGCAAAGATAATCAACACAGGAACAGATAAAATATTCTATGCTCAACAAATCATGTGACTGGGCCATAAACATAATTTCATATCATACAGCATAATATGTATTCTTACAATTATAAAGTAGAATAAAAAAGGTTTTATTGTGAAAGAAAATTAATTTTAAAAATTTTTGTAAACATTCTGGCTAATAAAAGAAAACTTTAGAACTTAACTTTTGGTAACTGTTTCACTTTTCTTAGTTTATTGAACAGAAGGTGTTATTTTCAGTGCTCTGGAGAAAGTCTGCTACTGAAAAGGAAGGCGACATTGAAATTCTTCAGCAACACTTTTTGTTAAACTTCATTAAAGTGGATGAAATGGGATCAATTTCAGAAGAGTGATGGGGCAGTAATGAAGAGAGGCCTGGTGCTACTGAGATCAACACACAGCTGATATTTTTATTCTGCGATCTCTTCCATGGGAACATCCTTACTCTTAGAAGCCGTTCTCTGTGTAATTATCACCTTCACTGCTAAGGACAAACTGCACATCATTTAATCACTCCATCAACAAAGTCCTTGCCTGTGACATCCAAAAGCAGGCAAGAACATGTTACTGAAAGAGAAAAGGACAGAGGAGAATTTTTTTATATTGTAAACCAGAGAATCAAAGCTTTTCCATTTGCTTTAAGATAACATATGATAAACAAACATAATGGAGAAGGCAGAAAATGTCACTCAACCTTTTGTCATGCAAGGTTTTTTCAAAATACATATTGCATTCAACATTCAGTTTTTCAGATAAGATTACGAAAGTTTATATTCTATTAAGCCATAGATAGTATAGTTAATTCAACTGCTCTTTACTATCAGCAAGACAGAGTAGTACACTGTGGCTCATGACCTGAAGCAGGTGATAAAAAAACCAGGCTGATTCTGTGATCTTAGTTATAATTCCCCTACCAGCCTTTTCTTTCTCTGCTTAATTGAATTCTGTTTGAGATAGGGAAATTTTACTCTACTATTTCCTAGTGCGTCTTGAGCTTGAAGCCTTTCTGGAAGTTATTTCTGCCCTGTATAAGTATACTTATTGTTTCTAAAGTATTGTCAAATTGAATAGTTAAACCACAGTGTACAGCAGTCTATTTCTCTAACATGATCAGCACTTGGGAACAGAAATATCAATACCAGTCTTGTAATAAACCATGCTATATAGTTATTCTCTCAGACTCATAAACACCTCCTAAAACACTTCCTACACAAATATTATTCAAATACTTCATCTGTGGTAGTATTCATGAAAACTTTAGCAATATTCTTCAGAATATCATTGGTCATCAAATTCCTGATCCTAAAACCAGCACGCAATGATTTCAACATAGCTGAATGTGATATCTGTCCTAGGTTTTCTAGTGTTGCGTTGCACTCTTCAGAATAGGATACATACAGAGCTTCCCTGGATCAATTCCACCTTCCAGAATGCAATGATTTATGACAATAAGGCAGGTAGATACACACTAGCAACCTTCTTGCAGCAAACCTCACTACTGAGTCAATGACTCTCATAAACTCAAAATATTTCACAGGAAGAATTCAGAGCCAGAAGCAGGAAATTAGACCTACTGGCCTGGCTTGATTTAGAGTATAATAGGTTTCTGAAAGCTAATGAAAGTGTTCATTTACTGGGGATTATATGAGTCTGAAGTACTTTTTTTAATTTTTTTTTCCCTTTTGTTCTAATAATATGCTGAGTATTAAGAACAAGCTTTTCAAAAGTGACATTTAGGATCATTTGCAGAAAAAACTGAGCATCTGCTCTCTGAAATTAAAATTTTAAATGGTGCAAAATTAATCCAACAAACTTCATAAATGCTTTTCCAGGGACCAGAAGGTTACCCTTCATACATGGTGATTTTGAGAACCTATTTACTTTGACTTGGAAGTGGTATTCAGCTTCTCTAAATGAGTTATTGAAAAAATTATTTCCAGAGTCTTAGAAACATTATATACATAAATGCTAAAGAGTAGTAATGCAATGGTTAGCTTATAAGTGCAATGAAAATGAGAGAAGAATCAAATTCCTGATAATCTGTTCACCCCAGGAAAGGAAGTTTCAGCCTGGTCAGTGGGGAGTGCTAAAAAGAATAAATATATTGTGACATTTTCCAGTTATGTTTCTTTGTGTATCATCTGTCTTAAATATGTAGCTTCTGCTCTCCTAATGTGAAAAAATCCCTTTGCTCTCAGCCTGGTAATTAAAGTACAGTAATATTTCAGACGATAAAAACATGAAGAGACATGTTAATATTTCAGAGGTTATTTTTTCTTTCATTTATTCGAAGATGGAAATATGAATACCTAGTAAGCTTGTAAAGATACAGTGATTATGGAACAGCATGGCTGTGGTAGACACATTCAAATTAAAGGTCACTGCCAAAAGAACAGTCATATTGAATTCTATCAAACATAGCAGAAAATATATGTCAGAGTGCCTAGAAAGTCTGTTGGGGCTAAATCACATTCAGATGGTTGGATCAGATGGTTGTTTATTTAAGGTACATAATGCATATGCATTAAGGAAGTGGGATGGCTGATATTTTTGCAGAGGAATGGGTGCAATTTTCCTACTGAATATCACAAGAGTAAATAAATAAAATCTGCTTTTTTCCCCCCACTATTTACACATGTTTCAAATGCACTCCCTTTATTTGAGCCTTCCTGAAATATCTTAATTCATGGTTTATTGGAGCTTCCCTCTCCTTCCTTCTCACAGCTGTTAAGGCAGTATCCACTCAGCATTCAATTTATAATTTTAAATCCTGACCTGCAGGTTTGTTTGTTTGTTTCTGAATCTTTATATTCAGGTAAAATCTCATTGAATTAAGCCAATTTAATTTGGTAGAGGTCTACATGACCAGAAACGAGAATCAAGTCCTTTTCTCTAACATTCCAGCTGATTATTTTTACCAGAAAAAGTAACAGAATATTTAAATCACACATCAGAAATCTTTCAGATCCCCATAGCAAATCCAAACTCCATCAGAAAATACCAGTATGTGGCTAGGTAGCAATAGTACAGCATAGGAAGAGAGCAGGATACATTAAGGCTGCTGCTGATGTTCAGTTTTGGCAGAATGACAACTCAGGTTACCCAAGCAACTGGCCAGACCGGAGAGAATAACTCAAAAACTTCCCCCAGTTCCACCCAAAGGATGAAGGCCAGGAAAGAATCAGTCACACTTAAATGCAATCTGTAGTCCTGAAAATAAAATGTTGCACAGAAAGTCATGTGCTCATGAAGAAATTTTGCTTTTGATAGGTCACTCATCAAGATGTAAAATTGATCAAGAAAAATGTTTTCAATGCTAATTAAAATATCTTACAGCCAGAATCAAAACTCAAACACAGGAAACAATCAACACACCAGCAGAATAGAAGGAAAATATAAATTGATGACACAATGGGAAAGTTGATGAGAAGTCTTCACCTATAAAGCAATATCAACGCCAAAAATTTTTCACACCACAAAGTTCTGTTTCAATTCATATGCCCAAACTAAACCAAGAAAAGTGTTATTTTCATGACTAAACACCCAGATATTTTTTTCAACAAATAAATTTATAATCATTGTTAATAACTAATATAATTTTATTTATTTAGCAATAATCTAGATGTTATTGATGTACTACAGCTACAAGAAGGATAGAATTTCTTAACTTCAGTTGACATTTCATCTCCTCTAAAGCTCAATGAGCAAGTTGAAAAAGAGGATGAGGTGTTATGGTTTTTTAATAAACTGCATGAAAGGTACTTGCTGTAAGGCCAGCTGATGGTGTTTACAGTAGTTCTCTGAAAGACATTTCAAATCAAGGCCAGTCTTTCAAATTCAAAGTTGTGGAACATCTATTAAAGTAAAAATTTTGTGTTGCATCACTTGCATTATCGATGTTTTTGGTTAGGTTACATACATGTTGCCCAGACATTCATGACTATTAGGAGGTCCACAGAATCATAGAATCATTTAGGATGGAAAAGATCCTTAAGATCATCTAGTCCAACTGTAAATCTAAAACTGCCAAAGTTGTTGCACACACATTTGAAATTACAGAAAAAGATATTTTCTTCAAGTATGTGGTGAAAAAGCAGATAATTAAAAATTATATTTTTTCGTGCTCTGTGTTTGAACAAGTGTCAGAGATAAACATATGTTAATGAAATAACAGCAGAAATTTGCAGAAACATGAGACTCTTTTCAAAATTTCCACCAAAAGGGATGCTCTAGACTCTCTTTGCCCTTCTGCCCTTTTTAGGTCTTGCTGATAAGGAATGCTGACTCTTACCTTGTATTAAATGTCCTTCCTTACTACATGTGCCCTGGGAAACAACCTGGATTACCTGCATTGTCCCCTCATTATCTGGAGAAATATAAATAAAGATGCATTCCTTACAGGAGATTTTTGAGTGTTGATCAGACTCTATGAATAAACATGTTGCCAATTTCTCTTGAGCCAGGAAATGTTGATAAGAAGTAAACATTTTTACCATGACCACAAAGTTTTGTTTTCTTCTACTTTTTTTCTTCCTATCTTTCTCTGAAAATGCTGAACAGATTTTAACTGGTTTAAAGTACCTTTTCCTTCTGAGGTTACATCTGCCTTGCTACTTTTTCTTTTTATCTGAGATACACCATGAAGTATCAGTTATTTCAAACACAAACAGAACAGAGGGGTGATGAGCCCTCAAAGCTGTATAAGTACAAATCTTCAGGTGGAGGAGGTCTATCCATAAACTAGCACCAGAAAGAGAGAATCTTAGGTCAAAGATGGCTGGCAGCACTCTCATTCCTCTTGTGTTTTCAGATGCGGAATTGTTCTCTGCAGCCTAAGTGACTGGGAAAAATTGCATCTACAGGAACAGTGTGTGTGTGTGTGTGATAAGAGACTTCAGAGTTCAAGGCTAGTAGAACTGGTTACTGATTATAACTAGCAAAGTTACAAATAGAAGTTTTATACATGTGATTTATTACAAGTAACTTCTCTCTCTACTGTACCACTATTAAATATTGTGCCTTTCCTCAGGTTATCCCTCTCTTTAGGCATGAGTTGTCTAGACTTGTGAGGAGGGAGGGGAACATAAATGGTTTTTATTCAGGCATCCAGTGAGGCATCACAGAAGAGGAAATTATTATTTTTTAACTGAATGCACTGGTAGCAATGCACCAAAATGCCCCAAATTAGCTTTATTTTTCAATGTTTCTAGAGGAGCAGAATGCAGGATCTGTAGCATACATATTAACAGCACCAATTATCCATATGACTGCTGCTCTTCTTGAGCCCTGTACATTTCAGGAGATACATTTTCTATCTTTATGCTTTGTGCTCAGAGTGTGAAATTCAATAAAATAAACCAGAGCAGTATCCCTGATATAGTGGTTTTTTTACTGCTTCCCATTGGGTCAATTAGACTAATTAATTCCTGTGATAGAACCATATATATTCTGCAAATTATTCCTGGAAACGTGGGCAAAAGGTTTCAGCATTTTTGTTGCTCTTCATTTATAGTTTTCCCAGCTATTTCCCTTAATTCTGTCCACAAGAAGTAATTTCTGCTCAAACATCTTTGTGCTCTTACTCCCTTCCCCCAGTTGCTGGCTGTCTGAGTTGCATTGACAATAACTTTGCAATGTGTTTTTTCTTCTCTCAAACAAGTGAAGGCACATTATATTTCATCACCTTTTTACATGTCCACAGAGACAATAAATAATGGTGATTTAAAAAAAAAATCAATATTTTAATCAAGGAAATGCATGCCAAGGATGTTTTGATTTGGAGGGAGTTAGTTGTCTCCTTGGAAGGGTTTTAAGCTAGGGATTAAAAGGCACAATTTGGGATGGTATTGTCCTCATCTTCGATGGTCATAGCCAACATATCAGACAATTTGGTGTGGTATTATTTGAAGATAAGAGGATTTTGTAAATGTTCACCCAGACTGCAGGAGTCTGGGTAGAGTCAAGATTTGTTCCCTTTTGAGCTCAAATTTGGGATGGCATGAAGAGAAAGTCCCTACTGGTCTGTCAGGCCTTAGCTGACCATAACAGAAAGGAAAGTCCAGCTGGGGTACCATCAGTTTTGTTACCAGCAATACCCGGGAAACAAAGACTACAGAAATAATTTGATTTTTTTCTTAAATGAAATATTTTACATTTCTCTGGACTTTTTAAGTTTGGATCCATGACTGTAGTGAAAGAGAGATTTAAGTCATTAAAAGAATCACTGTCAAAGGTATTAACAAAAGTAGTTTTAATCTGAACCTTTAAAATTGCCATTTAACAAAGCTCAATGGCAAGGTTCACTCTGTTACTTACTTAATGAAAAAAACTCACAAGGGAAAATTGACTTAAAACCAAGGTAGAATGATCTACATGGAGATTGGAGACAAAAAAGTGTAAGGCAGACTCTCCCACTGAGTCACAAGGTCCAGAGAGGATCCCTCTGCTTTCTAAACTCCTGATGGAGCTGCTATATTTCAGGAAAATAAGTGATTGGCTTTTGGTCAAAATACATACAGTGGAAAAGGTATGCATGAGATTTCTTGTTCCCACAACTTTCTTTGGTCCTTGATAAGTGATCTTAGAAGAACCACATATTATTTATGCTTGATTGATGTTTCAAGCTCAAATGCATTGATGCTCTCTGGGTCACTCTCTTCCTTTGGGGGTTTCCTAGAGCAGGAACAGCCAGGAGCTACAGCCCAGGCCTCTACCGCTTTGGAAACTGCACCAAGGTATGGTTAGTTTGTTCAAGGTGTCGTGTGCATCCATCACAATGACCAGCTTCTAAATTTTTGAAGTGATTATGTGAAATATTTTGCTCAGTGTACATTTTTGAAAGCAAACACAACACATTCATGCTACTCTCCGAAGTTATATCTTTCTATGTTTATTGTCCAAATATAAGTAACCACCAATTCGTTATAAAAACATCTATTTATTTAGTTGCACTGTGCAACACTGGGCGTGTATCTAAATTGTCAAGTGTGTATCTTAATTGGTATCAAATTATTATAAATTAAAAAGAAATGTTAATTTAAGAGCAATCAAATCCTTTCATAGAATGTTTAATTTAATATGTCATCAAAAATTGTTTGCTAGGAAAATCCTATTGAGATTTATTATCATATTCTTGTTATTATCCTGAGGCAGTGAGTTAGTTAAAATCTCATTAGAAGAATACTAAATATCACAGAATTTTTACATAATGCTCCACAATGTGATACATACTCTAGTCTATTCAATTACATATTTGATTTTTAAAACAAATTGTATCAAGCAGATAGAGAAGTTTGGAGTACTTATTTTAAGCTGATGCTCCAGCCTATGCAGAGAATATCTTCGTTAGTTCCATCCTAATTGGAGGAAACTAAAAGCTATAGTTAGTAAGGAAATTTTCATGCACCATTACTTATTTTCAGTTTTAGACATATGGGTACTTTTGTAGCATTTGAGTAGTAACAATGGAGAAATATTGCCTTGGTTTCTAAACTGCCTCTCATTTTTGTAAACACTTCAATAGCATTCTCAATTTAATATTCCTATTACCATTATATATTTGGTCTCTTTTATTAAGAATGAATCTGGATGGACTTAATTACTTATGCAGTTTTATTCCATCAGCTTTTTTTAGAAAGTTTTCTAGGACAGAACAATATTTTTTTGGATGAGTGCTTCTAAGCGGGTCTTTCAACAACAGCAGTCTTTTTCAACGAGTTCACTTAAGTGCAAATAAAAAGCTCTCTCTGAGAAATGAGTTTCAATTATATGGATATGATTGTGATTATAGCTAAATAAAAAATAATGGTAATCATTAGGCTGTCTAGAATCTCCCTCATCTGCTCACAGCAGGTAATACTTGGGTCATGTTTCTCCACCAAATGCAAAAATGTAAGACTAGTAATATTTCCAAAATGATAATGTATCTGCTATAGCAGTAAACAAGCGTTTGTGCTCTCTGGCTCCTAAAATTTGCACAGTTTTTCTCAGTTGAGTTTGATCAGACAGCTGCAATAGGAAGAAAGTCAGTGGTTCGATTCCCATTCTTATAGTTAGGAGTAAGTTAGAAACCTGGTGACTTGAATTTTCTGATCCTTCAGAGTCATGAAGAAGGAGAATGCCGTACATTCTCTGATAATGTTACTTAGACCAGATTTTCTTGAGTTGAAGAGAGTTTAAAAGCCAAGTTTTAATCTAGGTGGTATATAAAGTTGCACATTGTTACCACTGCTTCATTGGTTAAATTCTGATAATACATAATTTATGAATGGCTTCCAGAATGTGGGTTTTGGAAAAGTTTCAGAACTTTTACATAACAAAACTACTTTCAGAGCCCAGAGTTACAAATTTACAGTCTGAAGAAAAGTAGCATTTCAGAAGCAGATTTGCATTTGAAACTTTGTAATAATTGCTGTCAAAATTTTCCTGTTGTTTGTCTTGTTTTTGTTTTCCCTCCTCACAAGTACCCTATGAAACCCAGGCACTTAACTCTCAGCATTAGGTTCTGCCAGAGAGAGGAAAAGCCAAAAACAGTAGGGTGCAAAATGCAAAGCCTGGACACTTAGAACTTCCCTTCTGCCTAATCCAGGAAAAAAAGTGAGCAAAAAATTTTCAAAGTTGACAGTGTTAGATTCAAGTTTATACAGCTTGTGTATATCTATGCATATATATGTATACATATAAACACACAACTACAAAGTCATACCTCAAAAGTTACCCTTTTCCTTTCATAGATTCACTACATTTTCATTTAACTTAGGATTTGGATGGTCCTAGTACTGTACTTCTTTCTTGCACACTCCTTTCCCTTTGTGAAGTGTGCTCAATTTAAGATAGATGAAACCTGTCTGAAAGATGTTCATATTACCCGGCCTTGTGAGGGTCTGATTACTTTGCTATTGGACATCAATGCATTTCTTTCAAGTTTGCTGACATCTCATTAATCGTAAGTAAATTCATGCCAGGTCCTTGCAAGAATTGTAATTGATGCCCAGTGGCATCCAACTAGACTCTTAAATTGTTCATCAATAAAGTAACATGTAAATTCTGTCCTTGAGGAGCAATGAATCTACTTTCTTTGAATCCCATCAGAGAATCCAAGAAAGCATAGGAAAAAAAGGAACAGATGGAAAGCTGGATAATAAGAGCACAGTGCTATACTGTAACGCAGCTATAACACATGAATCTCTGACCTGGAATTAGCTTAAAGAAGCAAATCCCTTGAACTTTGTCTTTAGGAGAGCTTAATGCTGAAAAGTGAAGGCAAGTGAGAGGAAGGACTCCATTCTGCTACATTTACTGTTGCATTGCTGTCCGCATTATTTATTTACTTTTATACTCATATCGCATATATATATGCCCTGTTTAATTCTTGATTGCAGCTTAAAATTCTGTAATACAAAGATAAATCTTTGGAATTCAGATAGCATCTTATTTTTTATATTCTCTTGTTTCAGCAAAACAAATTTTTTAGCACTGTATGGAGATATTCATACAAAAAATCCAATTATAATTTCTAAGACATAACTGTAATAGTGTACAATATACCTGATTTAAAAATGACTAAATGTATTATATTTTGAGAAATCAGAATGTAAATGTAATTTATTCTCTGCATACTTTTTTTTTAAAAAACGGGAAAAATATGTACCATAATAACTATTATGTACCATAATAACATAATGAACTATTATATTTTAGAAGCAAGGCAACTGCTTCTAAAGCAAAGTCGATAAAAATTTATACAATTTGGAGGTTTTGGAAACTGGACTTTTTGATAAATAATTTAATTTCTGTCTAAGAAAATATTGACTACATTGACTGAAATAACCATAAATACTCATACTTTATAAAAATTTTGCCTGATTGAAATGTATATGGGTGTGGGGTTTTTTAATTACTTTAGAGTTTACAAAGTGCAGTTTACCCACCAAAGTATGGTTCTAGTGAACTAGACAGCTATGATTTTAAAGACTTTAAATTAACATCTCTTTTGTATTAACTTTTCTTCTGCTGAAACATCTGAAAAGAGCTGCATAAAATATCCTACATTTCACAATAAAAGCGTTCAGGGGGTTCCTTTTTAAAGAACTGTGTTTTACCTATCTAAGACGAAATGTCCAGACTGTGGCCAGATATATTTTTCTTTTCATTTTCTTATTGTTAAGTCCTCATGAGAGAGGGTTAGTGTCAAGAATGACAGTACTCTTTGCCCTTACAAAATGAACTTCTGTTGCTGGTTGCTTCTGCTTTCAGATTATAGAATTGTTCTCTGTCTTACCTTGATCTAAATGCAACACTGATACAAATTAAATGAGGTATAAAATTTTAAATGATACAAATTAAATGAAGTATAAATATAAGTATCAAAGATACTTGTATTTAATTTATATTTTGCTTCAGTCAAAACTATGATCTTGGACTCTGAACAAATTAGGTTTTCCTATTCACGAAAAATTATTAATTAAGCTTTTAAGGAAGCTATTGAATTAAATGGTTCACATATCATCTAAAAGGACTGAAAAAGTCTCCCTCTTGTAAGTGTCAGACATTTGCACAGTTATTGCTGTTCATATCCTCATGCTGCCTTCAAACACAGACAATGCAGAACAATTCAGGGAATCAGTACAAATGGGAAAGTGATTGGCAGGGCAGCAGTCTTGCTGGAAAGGACCTGGGGATTACAGTGAATGCAGGCTGAATTTGTATTCAACAATGCACTTCCACAGCATACAAGCAAAACCTCACACTAAACTACAATAGAAGCAGCATGACTGGCAGATGCAATGAAGTTACCACCTCTCTCTGCTCAGAGCTAGTAAGGCTGAACATTGAATGTTGAGTCCAGTTTTGAATCCCCAGAGGTCTGTGAGAAAGTGGAGACAAGGCTCCTATTCTGGGTGGAGCAAGCAATCTATGAGATGAGGTTAAGGTATTATGAGGTGTATTAGTCCAGCAGTGCAGTGTCTAATTCATGATTCAATAGCAGCCTATGGTTACCTGAAGGCTGCTCCAGGACTGAGGCAGACAGACTCTTCTCAGCTGTAATAGATTATACAAGGGGTAAAAGCCACATAGTGTCTCAGGAAGTTTCGGCTGGGAATTAAGAAAATAGTCTTCACTTGTAAATTAGTGCAGACTGTACTGAGACTTCTCAAAAAAGCTGTGGATCTGCATTCTTGGAGGCTTTAACATTTAGCTAGACAAAGCTATAGCTGACTGGTCTAGAACTGGAGACTGTCCTGCGCAAATTATGAGTGTGGACTAGGTAGTCACCAATGTCTTACTGGGATCTTTCTATGCCAGAAATACCCTCAAGTGTCCCAGAAATCTCTCAGTCTGGTTCAGCCTCATCGATTATTTTGGATCCCTTTACTATAGAAAACACCCTCAAATCAGGGTCCCCAAAAAAATCTCCTCTGGAAGAGACCTTGATTTGCCTAATAAATTCCACTGTAGAAAACATTGATTGATACATGTAGTCACTACATTATTTAATCTCTTCAATTTATCACTGACTTATTTGAAGAGTCCAGCCCTCTTAGTTATTTGGTCTCCTGGCAGACTGCCTCTTGATGGTGACACAGACAGATAAGAGGTAACAATTCCTCTGATGTTGATGGTTTATGGAGAAAATTTCTAAGGATTTGTCACATATCACATCGTTCCTGCCCTCTTTCTTCTTTGCTGTACAAAACAGCTAAACTGTTGAAGTGACATTCCCAAAACTTTTTACTTCAGGATAAGTTTTATGCAATAAAGTCTGGCGTTAAGATCTGTATCAAAATGTACCAGAAAATAATTATTCCATGTCCTAGAATTGCATATCTCACTGTTCTGGTTCCTTATTCTCATTAAAAATAAGGTGAAAAAAAATTTTTGTATGTCTATGACGTCAGCAAGATTAAATGGGATTAATGACTTTATTTCCACAAACTCTTGGATAGCCTGCTAAGAAAAAAATTTCTCATCCAAATGTGGTGGCATTATCATCGTGTTGCTCAATTTTGGCTCATGATCAATAAAATAATTTTTAGACATAACTGGACTAATACTTCCACTTAGTCTAGACGCTTTTCTACTTAGATTATTCCTGAAAATACCACTAATGGGCTTTTACAAAGATTTATGCAGACATATATTCCTTTCTATGAAGAGCATTATTGCCTGTGCGAAATTGTCGTTAACATCTAGCTAAGGCTGGAAAATTACAAAGAACTTAATATAATGTTACATTTGGAAAATTGTCTAAGTGTACCACATTTGAAGCTACATTGTTCTCTTCTATATAACATAACAGGAATCTCTGCTAAATTCTTCTGAACTTTGTAAATGCTGAGTTATAGCAAATAGTATCCCACCACAGAAAGTGTCTGTCAGAAATTCTGTGATTGATGGCACAATATTCTTTGGGAATAAGAACACAAGGATTTGGTGTTTAGAAAGCTTTGTATTTAATTAGGAAGTCAACATTTAAAAACTATTCCATATAATGAATAGCACAGTATTCCTCAACACTCTGGGTCTCGAAGCCAGTGCTGGGTTAAATAATTGAAGAGTGGAGAGCCTCAATCATCTGAAAAGCACAAAGACAGTGAAAACCATGCATTATTCTCTCTGATGTAGCAGATGAAGTTATAAATTTACATGTTTATATGATTCAAAGAACACATACCGAGACTTGAATCTTGCCCACACCACCAAATGAAAATATTTCTTATACAATGGAATATTGATTAGGGTTAAGTGCCTGCATAGTCATTGACAACTTCTTTCGTGTTCCAGAGAAAAGGCTACTAACATTTTTGCAGTTATTGAAAAATCAATAACTGTATTAAAAGTATTAATACAAGTCTCCTGTTCAGGTTGTGGAGGACAGAAAACTCCAGCGTAACTGTTTGAATATGAAAACATCACAGGGAGAGTTTCAAATGTAAGGTTGCACACATCATCACACTATGATCCCCTTTGATGATAGCAGTATCCAGTATGAAGATCTTGGCAGACTATACATCCATCCTCATAGGTGTTATCTAACATGGGAAATAATCTTTATGAAATAAAGCTGGTGTGATTTCTACTTGATTTTGAGAAATTTTTTTGTGCTAACATTCAGCTGCTGCAGAACAACCATCAGAATACAATAAGTCCTTTTTCCAAGACCTCAACAAGCAATAAATCCAGATATTGAACAGCTCTTGCACATTCATCAGCACAAAAGAGTTTTCAGTTACTCAGTATGCAGCAGGTTTCATAGTGAGCTGCATGGTACATGTGATTTTATTTAGGGCTGTTACCATGAGATAACAGTATGGAAAAAACCATGCTCTGGTAGCAAATGGCAGCAAATATCAGTATCAGTGTCCAATGTGTCCTTTTGAAACTGCACAGTTTCATGCAAAATGAACAAGAGAAATTTTTGGTAACCTTGGAAATAATTATTATTTAAAAATAATATTGACCTGCAATCCTTGATATTTTTGATATCTTGCCTCATCTTTTTACAGCTTTGTTCCTTGCATTCAACATTTTGCTGTTTTTCCATTAGGAAATTACATGTGGATGCAGAAATCCTTTTTCTTTTCATGATTTCAAACCCCACTTTCCTCCTTCATCCCAGAAACCTTCAAAAGATGCAGCTAGCTATATCCAATAAATAGGTAGATCTAACTAGATTATGTAATATTCTGAATGCCCTGGTCAGGAATAATAAAGCTCAAATAAATGTAAATATTATGCCTGATATTTTGTTGCTACATGAGCTGTTCCAAATGTGAGAGAAACATGGAATAATTATACCTGACTGCCTGAGATGGACTTCTGTACTTTATTCTTACACTTCTTTGGCCACAAGCATCAGTGGGGATTTGGGTGTGAAAAACTGCTCAGCTATACAAGTGTTGCATGTTTTTGAGGGGAATATATTACATTGAAACATATATCATCTAAAAAAGTCAAAACCTAACTAAAAGTTAACAGGGTTTTTACCTCTTTTATAAAAACAAACAAGCAAAAAAAAGCTGAAATGTTTGTATTTAGTAAATATTTTTCTTTTAAGAACAATTCCAGAGATGTTCAGTTTGAAATAGAAATTTTTATGCTTTCTTTTAAAAGGCAGTGGTGTCAAAATGCACAACTGAGAGATTTTTTTGCACAATTGCACTCTACCTGCAGGGAGAGATTTTGATGTGAAACAATAACAGCTAGAAGAATATTTTTTTACCATAGAAATCCATATCAATAAAGTTTCTCATATTTCCACAGATCAATAACATCTTAGAAGCAGAAGTACTGCAAGAGTAAACTGATGAGAAGCTAATTTTATCATATGGGGATCAAATTTTTCGGAAATGATTATAGATTTCTAGGATCTTACATTCTTATCAAAGTTTACATATTGGGCTCCAAAAATTTATTTAATGTTTGGTTCAGGTTTTTGCAATAAATTAATACTCTGCATGTAGTATATTCGGTAGTGTTATTCATAATAACTATATAAATATAACACATTGTGCAACATAATGCAGTCTTATGGTATGAGAAGAGCCTGCCTCCGTCCTCTTGACACGTTTTATTGATGAGGGAATTATGGACATTGATGAGGTCACCCTTCAGTCATCTCAAGACTGAACAGGCACAGCTCTCTCAATCTTTCCTCATAAGAGAGACACTCCAGTTCCTTAATCATCTTTGTCACTCTCTGTGGGACCCAGTCCAGGAGCTCCATGTCTCTGTTGTGCTGAGGAGCCCAGAACTGGGGACAGCATTCCAGATGTGGCCTCACCAGGGCTGAGCAGTGGCAGGATCACCTCCCATGACCTGTTGGCAATGCTCTTCCCAATGCGCCCCAGGGCACCACTGGCCTCCTTAGCCACAAGGTCACACTGCTGGCTCATGGACAGCTTGACGTCCACCAGGACCCCCAGGTCCTTCTCCACAGAGCTGCTTCCCAGCAGGTCAGCCCCCAACCTGTGCTGCTGCAGGGGTTATTCTTCCCCATGTGCTGGAACCTGCATTTGCCTTTGCTAAATTTCAGACAGTTCCTCTCTGCCCATCTGTTCAAATGGTTGAGGGCCTTCTGAAGGGCTGCACAGACCTCTGAGGTACTGATCACTCTTCCCAGGTTTGTGTCATCAATGAAATTACTGCTCTTCTCTCATCTATCCATCCAGTTTTCCCATTTTAGAAGGCAATCACGATGGTTAAGCACACTTTCCGATTCATAAACATCTATGTAATAATATCTATATATTTTCTACATGTATGTCTAGAAATATATGCATAAATTTATATGCATATGAATTGTATATAGATTTTTGAATTTTACAAGCATGTTACTTAGAATTTTAGGAATAGATATGGTTTCTGCTTTTCTAGATGATTCTTATGTGGAAAGCAGAATATTACATATTTGACACACAATTAAAGAACACCAAAGCAAGTGAGATACAACACTACATAACTGCAGGAATATTAATTGTGGTCAGTATGCTCATTCAATATTCTATTCCAAAATGCAGGAAAAAGTGAAGTGTTAAATAAGGTGATGGGAATAAAACAATTAAATTATTTTCTACTTAAAGAATTCTAAGAAGTAATAATTAAAAAAATATAAAAATGACATCCAATAGGAACCCTCAGTATTTAAAATGGATTACCTTGTATTTTTTCACCTGCTTTTCCTATAAACATGAATAGATGGCATGTTAACATTACTTGAAAAGGTGCCTGACTTGGTTACTTTAAGAAATGAAAAACACAAAAGAGAATAATTACATGTCGGATTTTATTCCATAGGGGAAAAAAATTCAAAAAATAATTCAGTCCTTAAGAAGAAATTGCCGACACAGAAAAGGTTTTTGTATTTGCCTAGTCCCTGATGAAGACCAAGTGCAATACAGAAGACTATTTTTATTCAGCAGGCATTTTAAGACCTGCTTAATATTGTTATCAGTAACTAATATGACATGACTTAAAAAAAAATATTTTAACTCAGCAGGCATACTCATAAAAAGCAACACTCAGGACAAAACCGAATACTGTTAATGGATTATATTTGTTTATTTCTTTTTTTTTTTTATGTATTTATTCATTTTGGCAACTAATATTTAAACACAGCACTCCAAAATAGTCTAGATATATATTTCATTTTGCTCAGATTTTTTTAAATTTCATCATATATTTGTTATGCAGATATGGAATTCCATTTTACATATATATGCAGATGGATCTTACTAAAAGTTAAATGATAAAATTTTATACTTAGAAGAGGGCATCAGAACTAATGTTCATAATCAATTTTTTTTATCACTAGCATAGAAAATATCAAAAAAGATCAAATTCATTGGATCATTTAAATTATAAAGCCCAAGTTTTGTCCAATTCTGATATGCAAGAACTGAATTTTTCTGTTGTTTCTTACATGCTTCATACAATAGAATAAAGTATGCAATATCCATTACTAAATTTCAAATTTATCCTAAATGTTTCAGTGCATTGGTCAGATAGGCCAATGCAGTAATACTTTCCATTGTATTAATGNCAAAAGAGAATAATTACATGTCGGATTTTATTCCATAGGGGAAAAAAATTCAAAAAATAATTCAGTCCTTAAGAAGAAATTGCCGACACAGAAAAGGTTTTTGTATTTGCCTAGTCCCTGATGAAGACCAAGTGCAATACAGAAGACTATTTTTATTCAGCAGGCATTTTAAGACCTGCTTAATATTGTTATCAGTAACTAATATGACATGACTTAAAAAAAAATATTTTAACTCAGCAGGCATACTCATAAAAAGCAACACTCAGGACAAAACCGAATACTGTTAATGGATTATATTTGTTTATTTCTTTTTTTTTTTTATGTATTTATTCATTTTGGCAACTAATATTTAAACACAGCACTCCAAAATAGTCTAGATATATATTTCATTTTGCTCAGATTTTTTTAAATTTCATCATATATTTGTTATGCAGATATGGAATTCCATTTTACATATATATGCAGATGGATCTTACTAAAAGTTAAATGATAAAATTTTATACTTAGAAGAGGGCATCAGAACTAATGTTCATAATCAATTTTTTTTATCACTAGCATAGAAAATATCAAAAAAGATCAAATTCATTGGATCATTTAAATTATAAAGCCCAAGTTTTGTCCAATTCTGATATGCAAGAACTGAATTTTTCTGTTGTTTCTTACATGCTTCATACAATAGAATAAAGTATGCAATATCCATTACTAAATTTCAAATTTATCCTAAATGTTTCAGTGCATTGGTCAGATAGGCCAATGCAGTAATACTTTCCATTGTATTAATGCATGAATATTTTAAGCCTGTCACATTCGTTATTAACTGAAATATTAAATTGCCAAGAATCAATATGAGAATCAAGTTTATACAGTGCTTAGGTTATTAAGGAACAATAAAATATTTAGAGATCCTTTATTGTGTGCAATCTTCAAAGTGATTGTTAGGAAATTACACCATCAACTCCCATCCTACATTTTATATATAATATAAAGGTAAGCTTGAGAACATTATTAGGCTCTCAAATCTAACTCAAGAAGCCCTGAAAATGCAGGACTAAGGCAGACAGAATTGTTTTTAATTGTCATATTTCTTCTTGGAAAACAAAATGTTGCTTTTTCTTAAAGGTCTTATAGCTGACTCAATGAACTAACAACAACTCTTGAAATAATGAATGGCTATTCAATATGGTTTTTTTCTCTTGTTCAGTGCATGGTTCTGTGTTGTATTTATTGCATACCATACAAATCCTTTCCTCAAGAAAAAAATATCAATTTTCTTATAGCCACAGAGTTTTCAATCTGGTTTTCAACTGTACTATCTGAATTCTCCATAGGCAGTTATAAACTTATTTCATCAATATCGCTGTGAGTTAAAGTTACTTGAGAGGTTTCTTCAGTATAAGAATATTCAGTTTCATCTCCCCACATAGCAGACCATGTTGTTGGCCCCCATCTGCCAAAACATATTTGATTAACATTAAGCTTGATGACAACAGTGGGTGTCAAGTAGTTCCACAGTCTGATTGAGAGAGATGCCTTACCCAGCCATGTCTTTGCAAATGTTCATGAAGCCATTGATAACATGACCTTTATAGTATTTAGTAAGATCTTTAAATTCCTTGTCAACTCTCCTGTGCTTTGGGATAACTCCCTCAATGTAAATACATTTGCTCCACCATCTCTCCATCAAATGTTTTATAAATCTTTCCATTTGGCAGTGAATTAGCATTACATTTTGCATATTCTGTCTCATAAGAATAAGCTTGTTTGGCATCTGCAACATTATATGAATGAAAAATAAGAGAAGCTGAAAACAATATGAATTGAAAGATATCCTGAAGTGATTTCTACTATGATGTATTCCTCAGAGCAGATGTCCCACCTACCCACCTACCTGTACTGTTGTATTGCTGTGTAGCATACAAGATTGAGCAAGAACAAGTTGGGCTGGCATTGAACCTGCTTCATCTCGAACTTTAGCTTTAACAGGCAGGTATAGCGTTTAGGAATGGATTAGATAGCAGTTTAAATGTAAAGAACAAAGGCAGTGTAAATTAGATTGATAAAAGAGAGTGTAATTCTCTGGCCCTTTCCAGTTTGGTTGCTATTTAGAGGTCTGTAGAAAGAAACTGGTTTTGCCTTATTAGACTTAGGTTTAATATAACTAAACTGTAATACACTAGTGAGGACATCTAGAAGTACAAGGTCTTTGTGTGTGATGTGATGTCTATTTCTTCTCTTCTCTGTGTCAAAAGATAAGCCTCAGGAATTCTTCTGGCAAGATTAATTTATGTATGTGGTATCTATCATTTCCAGAATCTTTCAGATTTATAAATAAAAAATTGTATATTAAATTATCTGTTTTAAAGTGCTTTAAAATTACAGCGATCTATTTTGGCTGTAGATATTATTTGTGAACAAATTTGTCCCAAAAAAAGTAAATGAAGGTTTTCCGATTTTCCAAGGAAAAATAAAAAGCCAGCCATAAACCCTTTATTTGTCTTTCTAAAGTTACTTTTGATCCAAATCAAACAGAAGCAGTTGCAAAATTTCTGGTCAGATTGTCTAAATCAGTTTATGCTTTAGCAACATTTTTAGATACTGTGCATCCATGCTGCTTTCTGCAGAAGGAAAAAAAAAAGAAAAAAAGGCAGAAAAAAACCCAAACCAAGATCAAGTTGCCATTTTGAAAAAATTAGAAAAAGTTTCAGTTGTATTATACTGAGTTTTTGACTCAGAGAGAGAATGACAAAAAATTTTATAATTTTTTAGGTAAGTGGTGCGTCCTGTAAGAAACTAAATGAGAAATTACCTAAATTCTGTTCCATTATAAGCCTGTAATATGCAACAGTAAGTTTTCCACATTGTGGTTTCTGATATGGAAACCAAGAAAGCAGAATAAAAAATAAGATCAAATGTGCCATCTGCCATTGCATAGAAGACCATATCACAGCTAGCAGTGGTATACAACACATGTTCAGCCACTGTCAACATTTTATTTTGTTGCTCCTCACTGCCCACATTGTGTCCACACAAGATTGTTCCTGGGATGTTTCTGGAATACCTGAAAACCTCACTAAGATGAAAACTTATGAGCAGGGCAGTGCTCACCTCACCCAGCAATACAGACCTGTCACCTTCTCTAGCTCCCCGAGTCTCTAGCATGGCAGAAGGATCATATGGAGCTGCTCTGCATTCAGCACAAGCTCTAAGCATTGCGATCTGTCTAATGGGATGTGGCAAGGAAATGTCATGGTGAGAGAATGCAGCACAGGTTTGCTGAAGCACATGAGAACTACAGAGACTAAAGACAGAAATAATGAAGCAAGTGCTGCAGGTGTACATGTAAACATATATGGTAAGAACTGAGTCACTGTTTCTTTTTTATCTAAAATTTCATTTAAATGAATATGGTTCTGTCCTTTCGGTCTGTTTTGTTTTTCCTTTTGACTGATTCAAATTTTCTGGTGGGTTTTAGGATAATTAAGAAATTTTCAAATTGTTATGTATACTAGAAATATACTTGAACTTTTCTTTCTCAGATGTGAAACACTCAGTCTTCAGCTGGTTTATGAAGAAAATGTTTTCTGAAGGTCTCTTTGCTAATAACTCTTAATCTATGCTTCTACTGTGTGTTTCCTACTGTGCTCAGAGAATAGCTCTTTAGGAATTCTTTGTAAGGAAGCAAAAACTCCATTACCAGTTTTTCCTAACCACAGCAACCTCAAGTTTCCTTTGTTAACCACTCAGGTCAAAGGGCACATCTACCTCCTAACTAAAAACTTTATTTTTTTTTTCTCTCCCTCTCTTTCTTTCTGATGCTTCTCAGAAAGCCCATGTGGCAGTTTTGGCAGTGTGAAGTGTCAGGCTGGAAAGTTGTGAGCTTGCTCCCTGCTGAAATTAAAAAGCCAAGATTCAGCTCTGTGAATTCTTTTTTTTTTTCCAGTTTTAGAAATGTAGCTACCCTTACCTTGAGCTCTTTTGCTTTCTTACACAGTGTTTCATGCTGTTAGCATTGAAAAGGATACTTCACAGTAGTTCAGAGCTTAAAATTTAATGTATGTTTAAAACTGTTGTAATCTTGCAGGTAATGGTCACTGTATCCACAGTACATTAAGTGACCAAAAAAAAAGTCCAGCAACATAACACTAAAGGAATTCTGTAAAGAAGTAGATGTTGTCAGTGTGGTTTTTTTCTAAGACTGTGCGAACTTCTTCGAAGGCCAGGTGACACAGATTAATACTGGACATATTTTCTCCTTTGCTTCACCTGATCTGAATGTAACCTTATAAACTCTGGCTAAGACCATTAAACTCCAGGAGAATATAAAGAGCTGATTAATGCATAAATGTATCCTGTCTCTATCAAGTTTCTGTCTATGGAGTAGATGAGGGGAAGCCTGTGGATGTTCTCTACATGGATTTTGTAAAGCCTTTGACACTGTTTCCTACAGCCATTCTCATGGAAAAACTGGCTGCTTATGGCTGGACAGGTGGACTCTCTGCTGGGTTAAAAACTGGTTGGATGGGCTGGTCCAGAAACGGGTGGTGAATGGAGTTAAATTCAGTGGGGGACTGTTCCTCCTTGGGGTTCCCCAAAGCTCAGTGTTGGGGGTCATCTCTGTTTAATATCTTTGTTAATAAGCTGGACGAGAGGATCAAGTGCACCCTCAGTAAATTCGCAGTCAACACCACTTTCAGCGGGAGTGTTGATTTGCTGGAAGGCAGGAAGCCCCTGAATTGTTGGGCTGAGGCCGATTGTGTGAGGTTCACCAAGGCCAAGTGCCAGGTCCTGCTTTTGGGTCTCAGTAACCCCAAGAAGCACTACAGGCTGGGACCAGAGTGGCTGGAAAGCAGCTCAGTGGAAAAGTACCAGGGGGTGCTGGTGAACCAGCAGCTGAATATGTGCCAGCCCAGGTGGCCAAAAAGGCATCTGAGCTTTAATCAGCAATAGTGAGGCCAGCAGGACCAGAGTAGTGATTGTCCCCCTGTACTGTGTATCAGTGAGGCTGCACCTTGAATCCTGGGTTCAATTTAGGGTCTCTCACTACATGGGCATTTTGGTGCTGGAGCAAGTCCAGAGAAGAGCAACAAAGCTGGTGAAGGTTCTGGAGCACAAGAAGGTGAGGAGCAGCTGAGGGAGCTGGGGCTATTTAGCCTGGAAAAGGAGGCTCAGGGGAGACCTTATCACTCTCTACAGCTGCCTGAAAGAAGGTTGAGGTGAGGTGGGGGTTGGTTTCTTCTTCCAGAAAGCACTGACAGAACGAGAGGAAATTACATCAATTTGGAGCAGGAGAGGTTTAAATTGGATATTATGAAAAATTTCTCTATGAAAAGGATTGTCAAGCATTGGAACCCCTGGAAGTGGTGGACTTGTCACCTGGAAATGTTCATAAAACATGTAGATGTGACATTTGCGGACATGGTTTAGTAGTGAACACATTGGGACTAGGTTGGATTTGATGGTCTTTGGGGTCTTTTCCAACTTTAACAGTCCTATGATTCTGTAAAATAGAGGGCAGCGAGATGACAGGTTAGACATTGTTCCCCATCTGGAAAGGTGGAAGACAGCTTAGGTCAACCCTATTTCTTTTTTGCAGAGCTGGGGAAAAGTCCCTGTTAAAGAATGAAACAGTCATGGAGATTGGGACATATCCTCCTGGGAAATGTGTGCGTTAGTAGAGAAGTTTTGCCATCTAGCTTGGGATGCAGGTGTGAACACAAGAAATATACTTTCTCCTCTCCCAAACACCTTTACCTTTCCCTTTCCACAAGTAAATATCCCATAACACATACTCTTTGGTCCTCAAATACTGTTCTCTGTTTCTCACAGCAAGCTCTGTGGCCCTTGGCAATGCTCCTTGTCTGTGGGGTGACATAGAGAGTGTCCCCACTGACTCCTGCTGCTGGATGATCCCTGTCCCATGGGGCTTTACCACCCCTGCCATAGCCCTGGGGCTAGGGCAGTGGCTTCTCTTCCTGACTAAGGTATTGAGGATTTACTGCCCACCATCATGCCTCTGTGATCTTTCATGTTTATGAAGAAGAGTCTTTAACTATCTAATACAAGAGGATTAATTTCACATTATTTCTCCTTTATAGCTGGAAATTAAAATGGATACTAGTAAAATGAGTGCTATATATAAATGTTTCGGAGTGGGCTGCATATCATCTAGCTATTTACATAAGGTATGCATCTAAATCTGAGCTAGTCACTCAGATTAGTCACTTGCTGCCTGAACACTATGGAAGAATAGGAACTCCATCCAAACCAAACTCACCTGCACAACCAAGACAGCCAAATTCCCATCTCTATGTCACTTAACAGAGTTCTGTTCTAAAGACAAGTCTATGAATCACTACTCCACACTGGTATAATTTTGTTCATTTACAAACACATATTTTTTCAAGTTATTATTTAAGGGAATATTTTTCAGTTTGTTTTGTTCAATTTGCCTGTTCCCTGCTAGCAGGCTTCAAAGGAGAAGTCAAATTCACACAACAAAGAAAGCTGTCAGGAATGACACTGTTGGCATATACTGGAACTTGTCATATACTTGAGACCTGTCCAGAGGTATATAAATTAGATGCCACTGAAAGTGCCTCTTTCACCAGTATTTCACTACTGAATAACTCTGCTTATTCTACAAGAAGACACCATTCTACAGCAGGAGTAACACAGTAGGGAATTTATTCAAGGATGGATGGGTTTCAAGAAAACTTACAGAAATATGATAGTAATAAAGTCTGTTAACTTTTTTCCTCACCTTTTGTTTAAAATTAAGGGACATATCAAAAGATGGGACACAAACCAATTTCTTTTATGGATTATATTATGCTTTTTAAAATATGCTATCCTGGAAACATAGCCATTGATTTTGCTGTTATTTTATATACCAAACTATATTCAGTTTTACTGTGTTATTGAAATATATTGTTCTTTTTTCATTGACATCTGAGAGCCTGTAGAGTCCGTATTTGTTAAATAAAAAAAGTGAAAGGCAAGCATTGCATAAAACATACTGATAGTGATGGGAGATTTTTTTTTAATCAAGTCTTGAAATTGCACTGGTTATCCAAATAATGATAAGAACTTGCTTACTTTTAATTTAAATTTATTCAGAGATTTTAAGATTTGGCCTTCATGTTTAATAGAAGCCAAACAAATTATTTACCCTGCAGTCCTATTTGAAACAAATTATTCCACTTCATCTCACAAATAACATCAGGAAGAGCAGATGGACCAGCTTTGGGATGATGGAGGTGTTAGTGAACTGAAAGGTAATTAAGGAAATGCACTGGTTAAAGAAGTCTATGCAAGTCAGGAAACATTCTGTCATAAAGTGGAAGTCAAATTATTGTCTATCTATTGTACATCTATTAAACACCTAATACTCAGAGAAGGTAAGTTAGAATATCCTTTTTCTTTCCTTCTCTTTTGATTTTATGCAATAATCATTGGAAGTGTGATTAATGAATTCATCTTCAGTGTAAGTTCCATGTAGTACAGTGCAAATGACCAAAATATCAAAAGAAGCCTCTAGTTTTCTTCTAAGAACGATTTGTTCCTGCCTATCTATCACCATCTGTAGATGGCTAGTGACTGAAGGTCCGAGTATCTGTCCTGCAGCACTAATCATGATCATTAGAGGTGTGCGTGGCAGACTTAAAAGTTGATTTCAGTTTTAAAGCTGTTTCTTCATCTGCATGGTTAATGTCACAGCTTTGATGACATTAATGCAAATTCTCCTGACATCCCAGGTTCACTGCAGCACACTCGGAATGGGTTGCACTCAGACTTACCAAAAGTGAATATTGCAAGTGAAACTGGTTAATTAATCTTAGTCTGTACTCAGGGGAAGATCAACACTTGCAAAGAGTAATTTTCCCAGCTATTTTGGATGAACCAGCTTTCCAAGGTGGGTTGTTTTTTTCATTTTCTGTTCTCTCCTTTGTCTCTCTTCTGCTGACCCCCAGCACTTTTGTCACATGGACCAGTCTCAGCTCCCTGGGGCAAATGGTCTCTCCGGACACACCAGGTCCATCATCTTCCAGAATTTTGCTGTAATGATTCACGTCTATTGTAGCATATGCTGTACAATTGATTATCAATGTGGACATACTTCTAGTTTTTTAATATTGCTTTATCCATACACGTGCAAACATTAGCAACAGTAGCAAGTAGTAGCAAAAAAATGTGTATTTCGTGCTCTGTATCTTTAAAGATCATATGCACACATTACTAGTTCTGTGCATCTTCCTACTTGCAATAGTAGGTGGTGTTTTAGTAGAGGTGTTTGAGAACACTTTTACAGACTTTTGATGAGCTAAAGACATCCTGCTTTTTAGTCTATTTTCTGTCAGATTGTCAATCACACTCCCAGCTTCTTCGTTATGTCACTTGCACAGCTCCATTAATTAGATTTTGTATTTTTCCAGCTTTCATATCACTGCTTTAGCTTACACTTATCTCTTCCTGCCAGCTACAGAGGGAGCTGGATGACTGCTTCGAACTAGATACTTAGCTTCTAAGCAGCTAAACTTGGAAGATACTTCGCACTCCTAATACTTTCAATTCCCAGAGACTCTAATGAAGGCTTGAGTTTTAGAAAAGAGGGAGCCTCCGTCTTCTGAACATGAGGCCAAGTTAAATTAAACACTCAGAAGCTCAAGTATTCAGCCACCAAATGTTTTTTGACAGCATTGATTAATGAAATACAGATTCAAAGAGACTCTTTGTATATAAAAGAGACTACTTTTTAAACCGATGTTATCTTTAAAACGGAGAGAAAATTTCAACATGCCTGTTGTGAGCTGACATGTTCTGCAATTTACTTTGCAACTAGAAAGACTTCCCTCTCCCCAAAGTGACTAAAACCTTATGAAGCCATTGTTACTTTAGATGCATGTTTATATAGGTCAGGGAAAGCAGATAGTTTTAAACACAAGCGTGTGTTGTCAGGATATTAGCTGTTACTCTTGGTTATGTTAGAGGATTAATTGTATCCTCTACAAAGGTCAATGTAGCACGCAAAGATTGTGAAGAAACTGCTCTAGAGACAGCTATCTCCTGGATAAATTAACTGGTGCTTTATCTTGATTATGGTTTATTCTATATTCCAAAGAAATTTAAGTAGGTGAATACCACAGCCAATAAATACAGATTACTCAGCTTTCATTGAAAACTGATCTTCTCCACAAGGGAAATCTATGGTAGACTTGTTCCTTAAACACAACAAAAATGTTACGCTTCACAGTGCAGACAAATGGGGCCTAGGTCTGGTACTTCATCAAACTGGACAACTAATGCAGTGAAACAACTCATACTCCTACAGCAATGATAATGCTTTCCTCTTCTTAGTTTAAATAAATTATTGGATCATTCTTATTTTGTTGGGTCTGTTTTCTTTCCTTTAAAAAAAGCATGCAGAGAATTATGCTCTCTAAATCCTGCATAACTAAAGCCAGAAAGAGGAGGGAATTCATCTCTAAAAGGAACTAGCTATCTTTTCTTGTTCAAATCCTTTGGCACAATGATGCCAGGACATGAATTCTTGCATGGAGTAGTACTTATATTGTGAAGAATAACATGTGGGGGTTTGGTGGGTTTTTTTGTGCTTGTTTGGGTGTGGTTTGTTTGTCTCAGTTGTTTTGTTGTCTTAGTTTTTTATTATCTTCTTGGTTTTTATTTATCTTCTGTAGATTCTACTTGTCAAGATACTGTCAACCACCAAGATGGGTCATAGTGCACTATTAGCAGTTACTGTTGTTATCATTATTGCTAAGGATGAAAGGTGAGCAAAGAAAGAACTACAGCCCTCTCCAGAATACCACTAGTAAGGAAAAAAAAGCAATCATACCTGAACACAGGGTGACTGTAAAATCAAATTCTAAGCATGTCATTGTGACTATTGGATAAGAAATGTGCTGTATATGTCACTGGTCAAAAGGAAGATAGGATGTCTTCCTAGGCAACAGGACAGAAGACACCATGAAAACCAATTCTGACAGATAGAGGAAAACAAGCTATTCTCTGCTACTGTGTCTCTGAACGATATTGAAGACAAGTAGAACAGTAATACTGCTCCTTTTTTGCTCAATTTATGACTTCATAAAGCATAAGTGCAACTGGGTTAGCAAGCCATACCCTTCCCATTGAAGGTCTATTAGCTTTTACTCATAAAGTAATTGAGATCATTAATATCAAAGCACTTGAGGAAAAAAAAAAGCACATCTTGGATTATGGCTGTATTAATAAAGAACCTAGTTTCAAATGTTACAAAGCAAAAAGCAGAGCTCAGTGAACAAGCTCCCTAAACCAACTTTTCTCGTTGACAGCCTCGAAGAAAAAAAGGTTTATTATTACTGCAAGGGGCATTTCAAATGATCAAAGAAAATTGTATATATCAGAAAGGATATATTTGAGAGTGTAGGATTTAGAACTTAAAACTATGTTAAGAAATCCAATAATAAAAATCAGTCAGTTCTACTCCAAATCCATGACATCAGTGAGGCACAGTAATGAATACAGATTGATGCCTCAGTATGTCCTCAGAAAAAAATTATTTATGTCCCTGGAGCAGGAAGCCTGAGTCAAAATTCTTCGAAAACATTGAGGTTACATCTTAGAAAACAGAGAGGTTAAGGGAATGATATCAAAAGTGAGATGAAAATATCCAAGAAATAGATGAAAGCTGAGGAACCTAAACAACCATGTAAGAATAACACAGTGTAGCAAAAATATAAGAAAAACACAAAAGATATATAGACATAAAAAACTCTTTAAGACCAATAAAAACATTTAAAAAATCCAAAATTTATGAAAGATTTGTAAAAACTTGTATATTGCCTTAGGCCATAAAAGACTTGATTTTCTAGGGAAAATTTCATTATAGTCTGATAAAACACTAGTTGTGTTGCATGAACTAAAGAAAATTTAACAAAAAATTATTCCATGAAAAAATTGGGAAAGAAGACTCTGAAAAAAACTTGAAGATTGGATGTGACTAGTATTAAAGATAAGTATAATATCTTCATGTGATCCTATCAAGAAAAAACACATAATAAAACAATGTTAAAAAAATAACAGTTAAGGTCAGCAGCAATTTTCTAGTTATTGACTGATTTTATTTGCCAGAGTTTCCCAATTATTTGAGAGAACTCAAATGGGTGAGATACTCGTATCAATTGGTATTCATCTAGGTGTTGGTTCTGATTGGTTTTGTTCAGTTTTGTTCTTTTGTGTGTCTTTGTCTTTTTGAAATTCTACTTTAATGTCTATAAATACTGTAGAAAACAGATCAGTACCACCTGAATTGATTGCCTGAGACTTACAAATGTTTGTTATTCTTTTGATGTCAGAACTATGAGTCTGTTAGAGCTGTACATCAATAAGAGAAATAAAACTTATTTTCTATCAGGGTGAAAATGTTATTGTGTTTAAGTGCCTTCCTGTAGAACCATAATAGCAAGTGAACTCCAACTTCTTTTCTATTGATCTCTTTGAATGAAATTAATGCTAAAAATGGTCTTCAAGTGATCTATCAGACCGTGTTACTCTGAGGTTGTATGTCTGTGAAACAGGCACATACATACTTAAACACTGCAGTAGGCCTGAAGCAGGTACATATATTAGTGCATATGTTTCCATATGCAAACTGTCTAAAAATGCAAGCCCTTAATGTTAGAAACTTAAAAAACAATTTGGCAAGGAAGATACTCAAGGTGATAAGGTACCTAAATAGCCCAGCAGTGTTTGAAGAAGACACCTAAATTCAAACAAAGTCCCATGCTGTTTGTCTGGAGCTTACCCTTGGTCTTTCACTGAATCAAACTCAAAGTGAATCAGGAATGGTGTTTTCCTGACCCTACAAAACTTGTTGTTTCACATGAGCAATATGATGGGGGTGTTCAGGACTATGGAGAAATTTGGCAAAAATCTGGCCAAAAGGAGTTAAAATGGATCTACAGTCTCAGAATTATATATTTCTCAAAGCACAATGAATTTCTTTGTCTTTTTTTCTGGATTTCCAACAGGTCATTTTGACAAGATCTGACTATTTTTGTTTGTGTGGGTACAAATCTGACACTTGGAAAGGACCTTACTACCTAAGAATCAAACATCCTGTTTCAATAAATTTTCATTTAGATCAGTCTGATACTTCAGAGAATAATATGAGCTGGAAAGGACCCAGAAGGATCTTCCAGTCCAACTCTTAAGTGAATGGCCCATGTGGGGATCAAACCCATGACCTTGGTGTTATTAGCACCATGCTCTGACCAGCTGAGCTCACCTCAGGGTCACTTGGTGAGACCTGTGAGACTTGACAGGCTACAGAGCCCAGTTCAGCAACGAGCAGAGAACCATCAGCTATATTTTCAGGATAATTACAGTGAGTTAAAAAAATAATATTAAGAAAATACAATTGCACACCATTTAAGCTCTGTAGGACCTCTCTTTTCTCTTCTGCCTTTGCTATGTTACATTGATCTGAAGTGTGCCAGTGAATGTTCTAATTCAGATATAAAGTATATGAATTATTTTGATCAGTCTACATTGCAGTGATTGATTATGTTTCCACCTTAACTCTGGCATTTTCATCTCAATATCAGGTAAAGTAGGAATAAACCATCAGTTATAATATCTCAAGTCAAGTGATCTAACAGAAACACTTTCATAGATTTCTGACCAGAAACCTAATGTACATAAAATATATGATTTACATCTCAAAATTTAGGGTCTTTCCAAGAGAAGAAAGCTGTTGCTAGAGCTGATCAGTGGAGATTAAAATGATGTTTTTATATGAAAAAATGAGGCTCAACTCCTATCAAACAATATGCAGGGTTAAATTATGACGTAGTTGAAGGGTCCAGATATGTTTTTACTCTTAAAGTTATACGTGACTTTAGTAAGCTTGAAAAATGAAG
This sequence comes from Dicrurus megarhynchus, assembly GCA_013399195.1. NCBI lineage: Eukaryota > Metazoa > Chordata > Aves > Passeriformes > Dicruridae > Dicrurus > Dicrurus megarhynchus. The sequence continues at coordinate 47,243 of VXAD01006002.1, forward strand.
GTTTTTGCGAAAAATAGGTTTTTTTTTCTTATTCCACTCCAACACATGCAGGTTTGCCTTTTACAGAGTTCTTCTATTGCTATGTAATTATATCTTGTTTAAGCATGGCAGGCAATGTAATTACAACATCTTCATGATCACTAGCTTGACTTTCCTGTCCTTTATTTCTTGTGGTTATTACTACTTAAAGCTTCATTCCTTTTTTTTTTTTTTAATTATTTAAAATCCTCCCTTTAAATTTTGGTATTTTCTCAACAAGACTGGTAGTAATATTATTAATTTTTTACTCCCTCTGTGTTTTTCTTGTGTATATAATGCCCACACTTATGTTTTTTCCTCTTTAAGAAATATGTAGTGGTGAATCTTGTAGGATAGTTTGCATTTACACTTTTCATTTAAAATGGGGGAAAAAACCCAACAAACTAAGCTGTATGCATGGCTTGGGAGAAAGATAAAGCCTCCTACCAACATCTATCAGGCCAGACAAAAAGTATAGAGCCCTTCACAGGAGCCTGAGTGCAGCAGACAGTAAGGGACACACAGCCTCGCTGAGCTGCAGGCCCATTGGACCTGTGCTGCAAGTGCACAAACTTCATGGTCAAAGTGCTTTTATCTGTTGTGCTTCAGGACTGTAACATCAGCTTCCCAGGCATAGCCTGACCAGACTGCACATCTCTGCAGTACTACTCACTGCTCTATGCAATCGTGCCACTGTTGTCACAAAGGCAGGAGAAGAGGAATTGACACTCAAGCTTTTGCTCAGAGAGTAAGAAATGGTTTGCATTCTCTTCTCCCCTCTTGGTTTTGTTGCTGGTATTTTTGTTCTTGTCCTCAGCAGTGCTTTGGGATTATTTCATATTTTCAAATTATTTTCATAACCAGAGAAGCTAGAGATAAAAAACTATTTTTTTCAAAATCTCTAAAGCTGTTTCTGTTAAGAACTAATTTAGACATGAATGAACAGAACACCTTCTAAAAAAGGAGTTGCTATTCCAGTGTGACCTAATTTAATCTGAAGTTTGTATTTTTTGTGCTGATGTCTTCTAGCAAATCTCGAATGCATTATGTTAATTAAAACTTCCTCATGTTAATCTGAACATAGAATTTTTTACTACCCACTTGTTATCATTCTTCTGCATTAATCTACTAATATCTTAAGGACTGAAATAAAATCTGATATTTCTGCTTAAAATCTTAAGACAAAAATAAATAATTCTTTGCTTTATGATCATGGGACAATCTGAACATAGAAGTGCTGCAGGTATTCTTCAATGGAAGAAATGAGAAGCCACTCCAGACAGAATGATATTACAAGAATTAAGTGAAATACCATATGTCAAAATTTACTGTGAAAAAATCATATATGCTTTTCATATACCGAAAGCAACTCAGCATCCAGATCACATTTGAAGTTAGAATAGCACCAGTATCCCCGTTGAGAAGAACATATCGAGACACAGTTTACAGAAGCCCATCAAGAATAAAAACTAATATATTAAATCAAGCAGAAGAAGCTAATTCAGAAAGAAATATTCTGTTCTCCAGCAGTTATTTCAATAAATGCATAATCAAAGTGCCTATATAAAAGCTCATACCATATAATTAAGCTGCTACTTCAAATAATGTGATCATGGAAAATTTTCTGGCATTACTGCATTAAGCAAACAGTACACTTGCTTCCACTGGGTGAGGCTACAGCTGAGTCTGGGCTTTGGTGACCCCGAGGAACAGCCGGGGCTCTGTACAGATGCCAGGCTTGCGGGGTGATGTCCAGCTTGAAAGAGGAGTGGAGACCAAGGCACCAGACCATTTCGGTGAGGGTCTTCTCCTTCCCCATTGAAGCCGTATATGACACATTTATAAACACTTATGTCATCACTTTTGTCAGCTCTCTCCCCATGATCATATGAAGCATGGCTTCTCAAACAGAAATAAGTAAAAATATTAAAAACAACTGCCCTTTTTTTGTGACACCTGTGGGCCTCTGTGGGCATTGAGTGTGTGGCTGCATACAAACCCACTGCTCTCCGTAGAAGACACCCATGCTCTATGGAAAGAAATCATATCTCTGAAACCACTGAAGGAAGAATTTACCTCATATCTACTGATGATGTCATGTAATGATAACTTTATTTGTCTTGGAGGTTGAGATATTCCAGCACATTTATTCAGATTTTATGGCCTCTGACTGACTGATATCTTGCATTATATCCAAAGTAATTTCATTCATAAGGAGAAAGATGACTTGTTGAATGTTATTCTTTGACATCTTCATTTTTCATTATAGATTTTGTCAAGTTTCATTAAAGATATTCAACATCTCTTCTCAATAACCAGTATTGAGGTCTTACCATATGGTTCATCAAAATAAGTTATTCAGTTAGCTTTGGCATTATTTGCATTTGGGGAAGTCTAGCTTGGGCTGATCTTTCAGTATTAGAACTCAAAAAAATTCAATTTTTTTGAAACACTCTTCTGCTTAAATTAATGTTTTTGGTAAAATTTTATTCAATGAGTTTTCAATATTTTAAAATTGCTTTTCAAAGATTTGCAACAGAATATTTTTATTAGGAATATATCTTCTTTCTGACACACTTTGTCCTTCTGAAAACATGCAGCTTCAAACAACAAAGAGACTGGGCAGAACCTTTAAAGGGGACTTCCAAGCCCAGGTATTCTATGAACTTCCTGTAACTTTTCTGCAATTGGATTTCTACAGTTCACTTGGTTTGGATGCACAACCAGGTCACTGAACTGAAAGCAAGTAATTTTTCTACCCTGCATTGATTCATTTGTCAGAGCACAACCAATGTAAGATAAAGGGATGATCAGTTTAAATGGAGTCAAGAGAAAACCAGAGGATAAGCACATTGCAACAGTGTCGGAAAGTAGAATTTGAGACTTAAGTTGGAGGCAAAAGGCGAATGGAGATTATAGGCAGGATGCTGGGGCAGACTGTCATGGAGGAAAAACTGAATGCCGGTCTGGGTCAGTCTGCATTTTAAAACTAGAACTCAAAGGCTGATTTTCATCTTTAAAATATTCTGAAAACAATTTCAACATTAATAGAGTAAATGACTTAGTTTCCTTTCATGTATCAAATTGTCAGTTTTTCTTACAACAAACGATATTCTCATAGATTTAGCAATCTTGAAGTTTGCTTGCTCTTACAGCTCCTTCTTTATGACTTCTTTTCTCAATTAAGGGACAAAGTAAAACTTTATGGGGATAATTTATACCCTCATAATGTGGGTGACTAGCAAAAATGGGTTGTGTCACCTTTAGGTGTTCCTCTTCCCTTTTTCTGTAAAAAGAGCTTAAATTACATACTGAGATCACATGCATAACACATTGATGGCTAAATGAGATTAATTCCATCCCTATTACTGTTTTACTGTGAAAATCTGCTAAGTTTTGTAGGTGTAGTAAGAGCTGGACGAAAAAAGGCAAATTGATGTCAAAGCTTCCTTTTGGGACATTGCATAGTAACCTCCATCCCCTCCTGGCTGACCTAGGTAACAAGCTTTCCATGCTGCTGGATGATCAGACCTAAAGTCCCTGACATTATGGTGCTACAAAGCAATGTGCAGCCTCAAAGTCAAGAAGCAGGTACTCCCCTTCCATGTGGCTGTAGTCACTGAGGCAAATGAAACCATGCTGTTTTACACCTTTTTCAGGATCCTGGTATTGCTTTTTGTGATTTCTTCGTGTGTTGCATCAAGTCTTACTCCCTCTCTCCCTTGGTACACGCATTCAGTGAATGTAATGTTCAGATTTAACAGAAGAGACACAGGGCGTTAGGTAAAAAAATTAGATCCCAGCCAGACACACGTGTGGCTAGTCAGTAATTTTTACTCTTCCTTTTTCTTATGTTCAGAGCTGTGATGCCTGTGTAATGGACGCACTTGACAGGAACAACCCTTTATAATACTCTAAAAGCAGACATAAGTACAGCAACCCAAACCACATCCATTATTAATAATTGATGTTCATTCAGTATTGGCAAGCATTGATTATAGGATTAAATGGAAGTTCTTTGCAGTATTGATTTGGATGCTTTTGACTTGAAACTGAAAGCTGAATGCACTTAGTGGAAGCTGGTCACATTTCTTAAAAATTAAGCAGTCATTAAGTTTCAGGGATTCACTACCCCGTTTTTGTGGGATAGATTGTATGTCCTTGGGAAAATATAAAAAATATGTTAAACCTTGCAAATTTTTAAAACAGACTGGGATAAAAAAAAGTCACAAAAAGTTGCAATAGATTCTGACATTCTTTTTGTTTTATATTGGGAAAGAGGGTTTGCTGAAGAGCTATCTTTAACAAAAAAATAGCAAGGGAAATGAAAGGCATTAAGGGAAGGGGAAAGGAATAATAGTTGTTACTTAGTAGGAAAAGCATTGTGCCAACAGGTTTTTTCTTGATTCTGTTGCTTTAAACCAGTTTCACAGCCGTTGTGAAACCTTGGCTGAAAAATACAGAGTTGTAAACTTGTGTAAAGACAGGGAAAAAACTTAGGTGGATGAAGCACTTAGGTAATTGTTACTATATTATTGGAGAACAGTGTGTGATTGGAAATGAATTTTAGGTTTTGGAGATTATTCTATTTCCACTAAATGTCTGAAATAGAAGCACTGATTTCAGTTGCCATTAAGCAGTACTTCAAGAGGTTTCTCTTTTTTTGTGCTAGTTTCAGTAGTAGCACTGAGCTTTCCTAAAGAATGACCTCCACTTCCACCTCTAAAGTAATATTGAAAAATGTCAATGAAATTTCATTGTAGACTGATCTTTACTATTGACTTGAAACTTGTTAATAGAAAAATTACTATTGCTAAATATAATTTGACTTGACGATTTATTAGTAACTGAATGTCTTTTTAGAAGGTATCTAAAAAAGGTTTGAAGAACATACACATGATATTTTAATTGTTAAAATATTAAGTGAAACCAATCAAAGTGCTTTTGCAGTCATAGTCATTAAATCCTTCTTTACTCAGTCAAATGAGTTTTTCAAAAATAATTTTGGAAAAAAGTGTACGTTTCTTCTACTGGCTAATGTATGCTGATGAAGCGATATATAAAATCTATATAAATACTTTATTTAAAAGATCACACAGACAAAACTGAAGTAATATTGCCAAAAAAAAAATCTCATTAGAGTGGCTAAAAAATTTCAGCTTGCAACACCTGTCTAAAAGCAGGAAGGAGACATGGTGAGAGGAGAAGCAGTCACCTTCTTCTATAATTCAGCTATGTAGCCCAGCCTTTTGTTGTAGAGAGTTTGTCCTAATCTTTTAATCTTCAGTTGTGGATATAATAACAGTAGGAAAGTTTTCACCAAATTTTGAGGAAACAAATAATAGTAAATATGAGAAGCTTAGCACACTGAAAATTTGGTTGGGTAAAAGAGTAAGGGGACGATTGCCTTTGACATAGAAGAAAATGTTTCTCTTCAGTTAACTGCATAAAAGTATTTGAAGGGTTTAGCTGTTCTGATAGCATTGTCTTTGCCAATATAGGGCTTGAGTGACTTTCTGATGAACTTGCAAAAGAGTAAGGGACAAAAATAAATTACATTTATTTTACATCCATGAATAAACTGCTATATTTGTACTGCAGGGTATTTGCAAATGAACATGCAAGTCAGGCATGGCTTTCTATAACAAAGATGTGTGATTCTATTATTCTATGTACTTTCTACATGCTTTGATTACATCGTTTTTGCCAGATTAGGATTATGAAAACAACAGAAACTTCTTTTGCTCCGTAACTCTTTGACTTAAAAAATAATGTTAACTCCATGCCTGCGAATATCCCTAAGAGCCCTGGTGTAACAGGCAAACTTCAAACTCAGAAAAATTAATGTGTATTAATCAAACCTGATCTAACTGAAACCTAATCTGACAAGCAACTTTACAGTTATTACTGCTTCAGGTCTTTAAAATGGTTCTAAGTACAGCTCTAAATCTCAAATATATACAAAATACCAGTGATGTTGAATGTATGAAAATTTCCACAAATATGCTCATAAATCTATGTGAGCCTTTTTTATCTCTCCTGAAATTTTGTAGAACAGAATCCTAGCTCCCATGTGATGCCGTTAGCTAGAATAGAGAGTGTAACATTTTACTAGAAAAGTGACATTTAAGCCCACATCAGTTTTCAGTTTTGCTGAGGGTTTAACTTGTCTGTAAATAGCCCAGAGTTGGGGGGGGTTTATGTTTTGGATGGTTTTGGCGGTGGGGTTTTTTTGTTAATAAATGCCTGCTACTAAAATTTCTGATATGAGAGGAAGTGACATTTATTTTTGGTTTATTTTCCATGCTAATATAACAAGTATGTCAAGGTCATTAAGATTCCTCACATAAAAAGTATCTCGTAAAGAGCAGAACTGTTTCTCTTGTTCTTTTAGTGACTACACTTGAAAAATATACAAAAGAATGCAGAAGGTAAAAAAACTGAGGGTCTGGTCCTCCCAGATTTTAATGGCTGATCACTTCTGGCTGTTTTGTTTTCTCAGTGGCTGGATGATGTAGGTTTTAAATAAAATAGGATTAACAAAGGTTTAGGTAAAAGAACTGTTATTTTCTAGCACCTGTGTTCTGTAAAATTTAAAGCCCATCCAGCAGGAGCTATATGGTCGTTACTGGCTCATACTACACAGCAGCCTGAATCACAGTAGGGTTAAAACCCCGCTATACTTCAAAATGAAATGAGTTGCGAGTATTCTCTTCGTTCATAGAGTGCTTCTCAAAGGCTAATTGTTCTATGCAAGTACCCACACTTACTAGATAAACTTTCCAAAAAGTCTGGATTCATTCACTCTGAGCCTTAATCCTTCCATTTAAAATAGAAATAATATTTGCAGCTAAGCTCTGAACAAGGTTAAAGCATTTTGTGCATAATGATATGGTTGCTCTAAGAGAAATCACTGAGGAGTCACAATAAGAAATAATAATACCCAGAACTCCTAGCCTTGCTGTTTAACTCTTTAACCATCACTTTTCTCAATAAAATAATTGCATCATAAATTAACAGATTAGATTTGAAAACAAATTGCATTAATAATTGTTTTTCAACCAAAAAAAAGGGGGAATGTTTTAATAAATAATTCTATTCACAGGGTTGTATTTTTCTGCTTATTTTGATACACAATATCTTTTTCTCAGTAAGTGCCTAGAATGTAGAATCATATTAATTTGCTGCTATTTGTGATTACAGTGAAATATCTGGGCTGCAATACAGTCTTTTGGTCTCAGCTGACAATGGAAAACATAATTCTGGTTAATATATATATATTAGGAAAACAAGAAAGATCCTAAATAATTTAGTTGGTGAGCAAGATGGGGAACAGCACTAAGAGTGAAAAGGAAAGGGACGGTTGATAATCAGAATATCGAGAGATAAACAGGACCCATCAAGTCCAACTCCTGGCCCTGGTCATTGGTAATTAAGAACTTCATATTACCACTTTTTAAAAATGTATAATATTTTTTCTAAATTTAGATGTAAACACACAGCAACAGCAAAAACTTTTAACATATTATTATTATATGATTCCGTTATTCTATGTCTGCTAAAAGGAATGCTACTTCATAATTTGGACTCTGGGACTTCTATCTAAGAGCTCTAAATATACCTAACAGAGTTATTGTAGACACCAATTCTAATTAATTTCCCTTCTGAAGTTTTAAATGCCTACATGCTCAAGAAATGCTGAGTCTATGTGGCCATAAAAGAGAATATAAACCTCAGTTCCCATTACTCTCCTGGACAGTGATTTGAAGTAGGCACATGTAAGAGGAAGCACATGTAAAGAGGAAGTATGTAGCGTATACAACTTGTTTTCTCTTCAGTCTTTACCCTGGAACAGGTAACAGAATGGACAGTAGACTAGTCCTCATTTACTGAGCAGACTTGGAATGCCACAAATAGTGTCACAGCCTTCATATCCTGAGATTATGTACCAACCCAGTTCCTCCTATAACCTTAGGCTCCCTGCAAGCTGTTGTGAATGTCGCCAGCTGTACATAGCCCTGGGGTGCAGCCCTTTCTTAATCATTTCAATGCAGTTTGCTTAGAACAATATTGAAAACAGCATTCATAAAATCCTGAAACCTTGTTTGCAGAGGCCACGGGGTAGTTAAGAAAAGAAATGGGGATCTCTACATCTCTGTTGTGGCTTCTGAAGGATTGCTTTCCTTGAGGACATTTCCATGTAAATGCTAGTGTACTCAAATTCGGCCTGTGGTGCCCACAGGCTAGGAATGAAGCTAACTAGATAAAATTGCTTATAAGGAGTTCCTCTTCCTCTTCCTTCCCCTGTTCCTTTGCTTGCTTTGAAAGATTGATTATGCAGTTTGAACTTAGCAGTGTCAACTTAGCTGTTCCTAGCCAAAAACAACATTTATGCACAATGTAATCTTTCAACTTGCCTCCCCCTTCAGCACTTCAGAAATGACCTTCAATGATCATGCTGTTTTATAAGTACATCTGAGCTGCCCACAGACAGACACTGCCAATATTTGTTTATGAAAGTATGTTAAGTTTATAAAGTGAAAGTAGCATCAGCAGGTTTTTTTTCTAGTAATTTGAAGAGTCTGTGGTATGTCTATGTGGTGCAGATTATTTATGCTTGTTTTTTTTCTGCTGAATGTGTCTAATCTTCAGTCTGGAAGCCACATAAGATGACTCTGATTTTGAGTTAATATACTCAAGTTGTCATGTAGGGTCATGTGGGATCAAAGCGCAAATGGAGGTGTGTGTAGGGGAGATGAAGATTCACCAGATCTCATATTACCATTTTTCTCATAGATTTGTAGTACTGCCTTACCTATCAGCGTGTTTGATTGACCGAGTTAATTATTCGTCCAGCTTTCATAGTCTTTGCAAGTTCAGAGCCTCTGAATCATATTGGACCAAGAAATGCAGAATTGTCTTCATCTATCTATACAGCAGTATGCTAGGTTATTTTTGTGGAAAGAGTTATTTCTACATAAGAAGTAAGGTTGTCTAAATAGATCAGCTTGCAATTTTATACTTCCAATGACAATTAGTCCAATGGCAATTGCTCTTAACATTGACAATGACAGTGATCTCCAACACAGCTTGCATAGATGACACTTCATTACCCAAAATCTGACTTTTCTTAACTCGGAGGTAGCTAAGTGGAACAAATCCTTACACCATATCTACACAAAAGTGCATATTTTCCCAAGATAAAGGGCTTCTAACCAATGAGGATTTATATTACAGTACCTAATTATCAGCAATTATCTGCAACAGTATAAACCCTGCCTACACGTCAGAAAATTACTCAGAAAGCTGAAGCCTGAAATTTCATTACTATTAGGTAACTTCAAGCAACCCCAGTTGAGATTCCATCCAACCTGTGTAAATTATGACAGAAAACAAGAGATCTTTCTACTAACAATTGCAGCATTCCTTAGGAAGGAAATTGTATTATATCCATGTAATGATTTTTGCTGTTTTATTCAAACTGGTATCCTAACTGAACTGTGTCTTTTTAATATTTTCACAGGGTTTTGGAAGAAACCCTGGCCAGAGTGGTGCTTGTATCTCATAACATTGTTCAAACCTGACATTCTTTTCATGCGGATTTAGTCCAATAAGAAAAACTGATTAACCTTTTCAGACTTCATGAGTTTTCATTAAATTGCTAAACTAATAATTGCATCTGTATCATATTGGACTTTAGGGTAAAGTTAGCTGTCGAAGGACCTTGACCCTAGGTCTCACCTATTTTCGATTCCATTTTAATGAACACATTCAAACTTCATTCCTTAATTACATCACACATCAATGAATCTTGCATTTTGATTAGGTAATAATTCTGTGTGATTCTCTGGATCACTTGAGAATACGCCCATGAAACATCTAAACCATGCTAATGAGTTCCAAGAAGGGCATATGTATATATACTTTAGACTCATTAACATTTGTTTCCTATCTAGCCAGAGGTATTTGTATTTCATTTTATGATTGTATAAGCATTTGTGTTGTTGCTCTTCATGCTCTGCAGTATGTTTTATACTTCTCAAATGCTATTTCATCTCTCTCTCTGCAATAGTGATCACAGTACAGCTGCATCGTTTTTTTTTTGTTGCTGTTTTTTGGTTTTTTGGTTTTTTTTTTGGAAAAAAAATACACTCAACAAACTTCAGCAGTTCTCATGTTATCTTGTTATTAGCTGAGGGGCTGTTCTTCTGTTTTTGCCCAGCAACGGGCCACTATATTTCTTGAAAAATATGTTCTTCTTGGAACTTCTCTACTCTTCATGTTGTCCTGTGTATTACCCACTATTTATTTTCTTGGACAATTTATTTTTGGACTATTTATTTTAGTGTACAGAAGGATCCTTATAAAGTTTTTTTTAGTGAAGAAATAGTAAAATATATCAAAACAGGGAAACACTTCTTAAATTTGGATTTCTTAATCACAGAAAAAGTCACAGCTAAAAATGAAATATAATATATAATCAATCTGAAAAAAATGAGATATATTGGACAAAACTTAAGTTGCAAAGAATACTAACTGGGCATAAAATACAGATGGTAGGCTGGGCCATACAACCAGTATGGATGAATGTGTATAAAGGCCACATGCAGGAGCAGCGTAAGCATTGAGGATTTCTCATAAAGATAAAAGTAGTCAATATTATTTCACAGGATTCCACGAGCTTAAAAAAGCTGTGAGGCCTAAAAAACAACAAAAAAACCACCTTCTAAATCTTGCATTGTAGGTCTGCAATCCAGCATCCAAAAAACAGTATGTGTTCTCAGATGTGCCATGCTGAGAACAAATATTTCTGACCAGCAAAGAAATACACTTGTAGTTTAAGGAAGGTAGATTTGTTACAATTTAGATATTTCATGGAAAATTACCTCTATCGAATAGTGCTATTAATTTTCCGCCTTTAAATCAGACATTTTATCATTCCACATTGGCAATTACAGTTTCAAACTTAGCAAAATTTTCTTTTTTGTCATAGAGACTGGTGGTTTATTTTTTTAGGAAACCGTGTTTACACGTATAATCTACTTTTTTTCTGCAGTGTATCTTCAGGCTATCATTGTACCTTGGAGGATGTCAAGCTCTGTAATTAGAGAATCTCTTAACTGAAGAGCACTAATGGCAGTCACTGCAGCTGTCAGCAGTTTCTCACTTTTCACATGAGGACACTGTTTGCTAATTGGATTAAGTCTGGTTCTGGCTGTAATCTCTGCAAGCAGTAGTTAAAGAAAGAACTGTGATGCCACACCTGGTTTGTGGGCTGGAAGGTGATGAGCACTGCTAATAAAATCTAATTTAAAGCACAACCCATGCACATAATTAACTATGCCTTATTTCCTTGATTAAAAATCTGCTTATCAATGATAATGGCTCAACTAAAACACAATGTAATATTTTAAGGTAGAGTAGGCACTTACATTACTTGAATAAGATACTGTTTAAATGTGCTGAGTGAGTTTCTTTTATGTGGCATTGCTGCTCCTTTTGACAAAATAGGCAAGTAATGTCCAGAGCTTTGCAAGTTGGCATTTTTTCTGCACTGGAAAAATTGAACAGACAGGGATACTTTTCTAATGAAACCTAGTCTACTTCTTTAGTTTCTCTTTCTCAGAGCAGTACCTCCAAATTCCATGAGAGAGCTGCTCTAGAAATCTAAAACTTCCAGCACCTTGCACAGAAAGCTTTTATTTCCTTTGACTTACCCCATTGCAAATGTTTGACGTCTCTCAATTTCTGTTGATTTTACAGTTTCCTTCTTTTCCCATGCACAAATGTTGATAAATAGATACAACTGAATTGCTTCTCATCCCTCTGCTTTTGCTATAACAGCCTCTGGTCATGGTAACTGTTGTTTGAGTCATCATTAGAATATAACTCCACCCTTACTGAGCGTGAGGGGAAAGACAACATAAATAAGGTTTGTGATAGCTCAGCGATTAAAGACAAGCTTTCTGAGAGCTATACACCCTCTGGCATAACAGTATAGCTACACTGTTGGGTGATTTTTTGAATCTTTATAGTTTCTAATAAGACATGGATTCAAGGCTTATGTTCAGCACTACTGCAAGGGAGAATAATAAAGAACTGATGACTCTGCAGAGGTTTGGAGTTTCAATCTAAAGCAAATTCAATCTAAAGAACATTGACCTGACAAGGATAAAGAAAAGGAAACTGATGATGGAGCCTAGAAACTGTAAAAGGAATTTTGGTACATCATGCAGTAGGAGTAGTGGGAGAATTTCAGGATGGGTTGAGAGGTTATGGACAGTAAGAGAATAGCTAAGCTTTATTTGTAACTAATGTTATAATGGCTGAATTCTTGAGGGACCCATAGAAGAGCTAAAGAGCTAAGAGCTAAACACCTCCCCTTTCCAAGCAATGACAAGTAAAGAAAAAGTGGTTTTCATCTTGACCCTATTTTTGTCTGTGTTTTATGCCATCTGAAATATTTTGAAAGAATATCTGCGTAAATTAAAATCCCACTGCGTATATTCCACAATCCATCTACCTAGTGAGGGACTAAAAACAGATCAGCTGAGGCTGCCAGTCCTGTAGTAATTGAAGAAGCTGAAGGTGAAAGAGGTGTCTGCTCAAGATCCTGAGAGCCACTGAGAGAAGCTCATCAGCAGCGTTGCAGTAAAGTGACTCAGAAAAGTCATGAGACTCTGGAACAGCCTTGTCTGGCTGTCTAAAAAAGTGAAATAAATATCTATTTCCTACTACGCTGCAGAGAAGTCACTTTCTGACAAACGTAGAAAAAATATGAGGTAGAAAGCAAATGCAAAGCTGGTTCTTGGGCTAGTGCCCTCTGAACATGGAGCTTAACTGTCCCTGTGTAAGGGATAGAGACTGTTGATGTAGCATGTTTTAGTGATCCGTCTTTGTAATGCATTTTCACTTGCTGGAAATTTATGAATGTGTTTAAATTAAGACGATTAAGCCTCATAGGTGTACACCATCCTGTGATCTCCCATATTTGTGAAATGTAAGAGCAGTCTGTGAGATAGTTTTGGCCCAGGCTAATAAGTATCTTTTCAAATAGCTCCTAAACACAGCTTGGAGTAATGTACAATAAGGATTTGCATCCAATTACTGTGCTTCAGGTGATAAAATAGTTTAACACTGGGGACACAGGCCATTCTGTGTAAGGTGACCTCAGACACTGAGATTCATTCCAAGCATGATCAATTTTACACTCAGTTAAGTACCCTTACTAACCCTGTATAGTATCTGGCTGAGATGGAGTTAATTTTCCCCATAGCAGCCCTCACAGTGCTGTGCTTTGTTTTGGGAGCTAGAAGGGTGTTGATAACACCCCAGCGCTTTGGCTGAACAGCTCTGGTTTTCCAGTGTTCCCCAACACCACCAGTAGGCAGGGGTTGGGAAATATCTTAGGAGGGGACATAGCCAGAACAGCTGGCCCAAACTGACCAAAGGGTATTATATAAAACGTTTGCTCAGCAATAAAAGATAAGAGAAGGAAGTGAGGGACATTTGTTATCACACTGTTTGTCATCCGGAGCAACTGCTACGTGTGTTGAAGCCCTACTTCCGGGGAAGTGGCTGGACACGGACTGCTGATAGGAAGTAGAGATTTAATCTTTTGTTTTCATTTGCTTTTGAATGAGGCCTCTGCTTTTCCAAACTGCCTTTCTCTTGATCCACAAGGGTTTTCTATCTTATTTTCTTCCCCTCCTGTTCTGCTGAGCAGTGGAGTGCCGGAGTGGTTTAGAGGGCACCTGCTGTCCTGCCAAGATCAACCCACCAAAATCCACATCTTCCTAACAATCAAAAACATGTATTCTCAATCATAAATCTCTATTTAGAACTTTGCAGTTAAACTCTAAAGGAACACTAGGCTGTTTGCCTTTCAGCAGTCTCCCTGGAGGTATTGCCATGTATCGTTAGATTTGCATATACAACATGATCTCATACATGATGCATATAGGGTGTGTCAGATAAAATGTCTGAGCCATTTTGTCTCTAATTTTTTGCTTTAAATGCTAACATTTCCTTCTCCAATGTTCATCCCTACACTGCCTGAGTAGGTTCTGCCCCCCCTGAACTTTTGACTTTTGTGTGTTTTGATGACACTGACTTGTGATTCCTTGCAAACCATATTTTTCTTTGCTTTTTTTTGTTCCATAAAGTGACAAAATGGCCCCTTAGAGCCTTGGACTAAGTCCTTTTGATAACTCAGCTCTTGCAAATGCTTTGTCTATAGACCATGACTTTTAATTTGCAAAGTACTGTGTAGCCAGCAGTTTTACAGGTACTTGTCAATCCATTTTACTATATTCCTTGTCCTTGCTATTTTTTGTTTCCCACTGGCTGTATTATCATCTTCATTTTTTCTTTTTAACCCCCAGTGTTTACTCTCCTCTTTATTTAAGAAAATAGGAGATTTTTCAGGTTAAACTTAGCATATTAAAGGCTTTCATGTTCCATTATTATAAATCATGAATACTATTAGACCATACTAATACTGAAACTGCTTAATTTCATTGTAATTTTTTCACTGCAATAGCAGATCCTCTAGTGTTGCTAAAGTGCCAGACTAGAAGATTCCTTAGATAACTTTATATGATGAAGTGCATGATGTGCTTTTGATGTTCAGTTAGGCTTTCCTTAATGTACTGAGATGTGCACTTTGCATGGACTGCAAATTATATGTGTATCTAGGTATGCCTATATACAAATATTTATATTGTCAAAGTTCAATGTTCCTTTGCTGTAAAAGTCTCTGGTAAAATAATCTGCAATTAAAAGACCACCAGTCCATGAAAGCATGCTATTCTCAGTAAGCATCTTGTATCACATCCTCTTCATACTTGAGAAGATTTGGAGTGCTCCTACATTGCAAGGAAAGAGCTAAAAGAGAATCTGTATGTTTACTTTATTTTTAGTTCGTGGGAGTTCTTTTTTTGAGGGGGACAACCCATGGATTCCTGAAATTTGGCTTAGGTGAAAGTAGTTAAAATCCAATTTAGATAAATAAAAACCTTTACCAGATACATGAGGACTATGCTTTGATATGGCATTTTAAGCACATAGATAATAAACTCATAAAAGCAGCTGTAGGAGATCTAAAATTACTTGCAATTTATGTTTCAATAGTGAAATAGCTGCTGCAGAAGGAGTGAGTGAATCTTGAAAATTGTCTCTGAAGTGTTTTGACACTTTCTGAAAAGGAAGGAGTTTGTTTTGAAATTATATTTTTGTTATTTCATCGTGACTGAAATACTTTCTGTTGATACACAAATTTATCTTCTTTTCTTGTTTTAAAAAGAAGAAAGCCCTCTAAAAATTTATTTTCTGTTCAAGGGAAAATTTGAGCAAGAAAATCATAATCCTTTTATCAACAAGTTTCAATAAGGCAGAAAATCATCCTGATATACTAAGTGATGCAAAGTTACGGTTTTAAAAAAATAAATAATATGGAGGGGAAAGTCTATCATTACACCCTCTGATACTCTGCTTACGGTTGTATGCATATTAAGTACAAAAAAAGTAGCTAGAATAAAGAAAAAAAGGCAACCTTTTTATTAAGTCAGAAGAGTCTGTAATGCTATGCGTAACTTCCTCAGACAGTGAAATTGTACCTTCATGTCTTCCACAGAAATAAGAGGCTCCAAAACATTTACAGTTAAGAAATACAATACTACTGAAAATAATGGAAGACATCCTCTTCACGCCTCATAGTCACCAGGATAGGACTCCAAGAGTTTATAAAATACTTAGAAAGTCTGGATGTTGGGGAGTAGTTTATCTACTTCTGATTACAGCGTTTAGTTTGGCCAAATGTTTGATAGGACATTTTACAAATATTTGTCTAACATTATAGGTTTGCTGACAGTTACTGGTCACAGAAGGTGAGGAAATGCAGCTCTCAAAGAGTCAGAAGTTTACCCACAAAATAAAAAGTAGGAAATTTCATTTTGTCTCCAGAATGCATATAATTTCCATTTTTTGTCATTGCAATAAAACTTGAAAATAACTGAATAGGAAAAACAAGAAGCCCCCACAAAACACAAAATTAGACTGGAAAAGGAAGAAGTATATTTCACAACAAGCTGTTGGAGTTTTCAACATGTAAGTATAAATTTCATTAGTGAAGGATAAAAGACACATTTTCTAATACTTTTCTATCTGAATCAAGTAAACATCAAGGGAAAGACTGGCAATTATTCAATTCCTATTAAAAATCTTTAGCTGTTTTCAGATACAGACTTCAGGGATGCTCAGGAAATGTGAAGTGACTAGTTCCAAACATCTCCTTATATTCAGTTGTTTCTTTTTTTATTTCTGACAGCACTCTTCTTTCTACATTAAACTAACTTTTACTTTTTTAATTCAAATCAGCTTTTACTGTTACTTTACAAAAGAGTTACCAGAGGAGCATTTGAGACTTTAAAGTACCTTTTCTTTTTTAAGTGTGCTCTTCAGATACAGGATTTTTTTATTTCTTTTCTCTCATAGTAAGTTTTCAAAACTGTCTGGAATTTTGCATATCTGAAAATCATTAATAAAGGCCGACAAAGGCTGAATTTTCATCTTAGTCCTCCTCCTCTTCTCCCTGTCCTCCAACTACCTATCCTGAGAAATTTCCAACAAAATAAAATTCTAGTTCAACTCTGTAATAACCCAGCTAGTTCCTCAACTCCAGTGAAGCACTTTTTTTTTATCCTGGAAAACAAAACTGGGATTCTTTTGGAATCAGAAATATCTCTTTCTTATCTCTCTCATAGCTTTGAAAAAACTCTGCAGTGGACAAATCCTTTCCTCAGCACCTGCACAGTGTGACCTGGTGAGCACCAAGAAATGTGAAATACAATGGAGTGGGCAGATTCCCTGAGAGTAAATTCAACGCCATTGCTGTTTCTCTCTGCCTCTGCATGTATGATAACATAATAATATATTTTCATAGCATTGTGAATGCTTTAATTGGAAGGAAATGTTCCTAAGGCAATGTTGTAAGTGGTTTCTTTACCTCATAAAAGGTTTTGTGCTTTTTCCGTGAAAAACAACATCTTTCATAGAAACAACAACTGAAACTGTTAATTAGCCTCATTTTTAATTAAATTATGATTCCCATTAAACACTGATTAAATTGAAATAGACAGATAAATTAAGATAACAACATTTAGTTTAATTAAATTAGGTATGGTATTACTTCTTATTGCCACTGTGAATCACTAACACAATGGAACTACAAATTTCCTTGCTTTATCATTCATTCATTTCTTTGTACATGTAAATGTACTTTATCATTAAAAGAAAATTATTAACAGGCTTATATATTTTTATATTTTAAAATATGTCCTTCATTTAAATTTTAAAATATTTTCATACCTGAAAAGTATTTACGTAAGAAAGTTTTTCAATCTTAAATCCAGGACTCCTACTTTTTTTTCAAGATACTATTAAAAAAAAGAGTATTATGCATATTTTAAAAATATATAAAGCTATTTATTTTGGTCCTAAGTTATGTTCCTTTAGATCTAAGTTACTCTGGCTCCATTAAATAATCCTTTAGTTTAAAATAAATTTGCCATTTTAAAGTTCCACTTTGGAAAATCTACCATTAACTGTTTCTTACCATTCTGCTGACCATTCTTCCTGAGTGCAGGAATGAAGCACTTTATTTCAACTTCACATTTTACTGAAATGCTTCTTCTTAAAGATTACAGCTGAAAAATAGCATATAAGCTTGTTTGCATAAGTCCATGAAATCCATATTTTGCTTATAAAAGAGACAAATGGGAAAATAGTTCAACTATAAAAGAAAAGGTAAACAAGCCAAAGAATTACATCCTTATTTGCCATTCTTCTATACAAGGATGAGACATATTTGAAAAAATGGAGCCCAAATTTAAATTATTTTTTTTTATCAGTAACAGAGTGCCTTTAAGAAAAATATGTAAGACTTTTACAGCTACAATTTAACATGAAAACCAAGATATCACATTTTAGAAAACCCACTTTGAAGAAATATTCAAAGCAGCAACAGTTATACAGGCAAAAAAAAACAGAGAGGCTTTTCTTCAGTGAGAAGGTGAGAAAAGAGCTCAGTCATTGCAGTCCTTATTCCTTCAGTTGTCTTTTCCAAGTTCTGGTCATTCTCAGAGATTAACTAGAAGGACCACTGAATTTAAATTGGGCTCTTATTTGCATAAGGCTTTGTATATGTCTTTGATTTTCTCCTAAAGGGTTTTTCTTTTGTTTCTAATTCTATTCAGACGCTTTTCGAAAAATCCACTATTTCTTTGGAAGCTTTCCAGACACCAGAGTAACAACTCATAAAGAGAGATGAGCATGATTGAAAAGCATGTTTCGCCACAGGACACATACAGCTTAGCTCTAAAATCTGAGACCAGAAATTACACTTTGGAACTTGATCTTTCAAGTGTCACAATTTTCTCTGGGTTGGTTCATACTCAGAAGCAGGCAAATAGGATTAATTTTGATGAGACTAAACTGGGAGATCAGCTCAAGAACACTAATGGACATTCTTCTAAGAGGATCAGACTAGGGCAAGCCCAGGCTAGACTCACCAAAAGACAAGCACAGCAGATTCCAGGTCTCCAACAAAAACTGCTTTGCTTTACTGGCCCCAATGGCACCATAAAATTTAACACCCATGTGATCACAAAAAATGCCCCATTTAGTTTAACTCTCAAAGAGGGAGTACAAAAACACTGCACTGCCTGTGTGTGTGATAAAATAGTTCTAATAGAGGCGGTTTGGAGGACTTGACCTAAAGTCCAAGACTTTGGATTTATTTTCTCACTATTGCAAAGTCAGATGCTTGGAAGACATTTTTAAGGTAAATAAACAATTATCAAGTCTCTTCTAGCAACAAAAGGAAGAGAAAAAAAATTTTTTTCACTTTTTCTGGGATCTTTTTTTATAATAAACTCAGTGGAGAAACAAATTACTGGAGTAAATTAGTAAAAATATGGCAAAATAGTGAAGATCTTTTACAACAGAAAACTCAGTTTTCCTACTAAGCAAGTCCAAGCTTATTTGCTATCAACAACTGAAGAATAAACTGTACTTTTAAATATGTTTTTTAAATGCAGTAAATAAATGAATGAACTACAAGGTAAACTTCATTTAAAAACAGCATCCAGCCATCTATCCCACTCTCTCACTCCAGTTTCACTTCTAGAAAAAAATGAATTGAACCTAGAAACCCAGTTTTATTTCACACACAGGTATTTATTTTGTATTCCAAAGCTTGCACCAAGCATTTATTTGCTGCTGAAAATACATTTATTTAAAAACAAAAAAACAAACAAACAAAAAAAACAAAAAACAAAAAACAAAACACCAAAAAAACCAAAAACAAAACACAAAAAAGACCCTCACCAGTTTCAGGATTTGTTAACTGACAGCCAAACTCTAAAAAAAGTAATGTGACACATACTAAATTGGACTCCTAAGCAAACAAGCCAAAAAAAAGAAAAGATCCTGGAAAAAAGCTCCCTTTATCATAGGAATTATTTCTTTCATGAACTGTAAAGCCACTTGCAGTTATAAATATGCAATTACAGTTTCAACAGTTGCAAACCTAGAATTAATTACCACTTAAATATTTGATCTTACTTACCCATATGACTTTTAAATACATAGTGGAAGCATTCCTTTTAGGTGTAGTCCATCTGTTTAGATGCTGTTTTCAGTTTTTTGTTTTGTAATTGCCTCAGTATTTTTAAAAGAACAAGAAAAAGCGTTTCAGCAATAATGACAGAAAAAATTATCTCACTTTAGGCATGCATTTTTATATGCAACAGCATAAATATTCTTTAATAATTTTTAAGAGACAGATACATATTAACATTATCCTGAGCACAAGTGAACTGACAAAAGAAGGGAAAGTGTGTATGCACTAAACCCATGACTAGATAAAGAAAAGCTTCAGAAATGTAACTTACTTGATGACTTAAAATTCTGAAACATATGGAAGTCTTATTTTTGTACTGATGTTTATTACCTATCCTAGGGATTATATCTATTTAGATTCTATCTAGAAACATCTATTTCTTGCTTCCTAGTCACAGCCAAAATACAAGTGTTGAAGATACACAGCAAAATACTTTGAATAATTATCTGCTTTTTGAAAAGGAATTCCTTGAATATCTAGGGCAGTGCGTGACACAACATGTCAAGCAGCTTCTCTAATTAGAAACTAAACAAGGCACCACTGTTCCCATTGAGGTGAAATGTACTGAAGTAAAAAAATCATAGGCTCTGTGGGCAGTGCCTTATAAATTAGCCACATACTACTGTATCCAAAGGGTCCACTGCTCCAAATAACACCAGTCATGGGACTGTAACAGAAACAGAAAGCAAAGAGAAAAATACAACTTCTCCTGTTTGCTGAGTAAGTGTAAAATCAGTTAAAAGTGCTTTTAAGAATGCTGCATATTCACAAAAACTGCATTTTGGGCTATTGCATTTGTGGGGAGAAGAATGAAAAAAGAGTTCAGAAGAAGGAAAGTATGTGTTGGTTATAGTTCACCAGGGAAAAGTGTCTGCACACCTTAGGAGCAGGAATGCTGAGGAAACTTGGTATATCACATGAAGGGACACATGAAAAAAGCATGGAGTGGCACCAAAGCATGGAGTGTTGCAGTCTGGCTTGGACAGGATCACCCTTTGCTGGGTTAAGAATTGGCTGGATGGCCGGGCCCAGAGAGTGGTGGTGAATGGTGCTGCATCCAGTTGGCGGCCAGTCACTAGCGGTGTCCCTCAGGGGTCTGTGCTGGGGCCAGTTCTGTTTAATATTTTTATTGATGACATGGATGAGGGCATTGAGTCTATCATTAGTAAATTTGCAGATGACACTAAGCTGGGAGNTTTCTCTATCACAAACAATGCAGCTTCTGGGAACTAAGCCATAGGATGATTCAGATGGTAAGTGAAAGCTGAACTTTCCTTCATTGACTGGAAAATACATATTATTTTTCATGCCCTACATGACATGACTAAAGTGACTTAAAACTCCAGCTAAATGTGAAAGGAACTATAACTCTATCCTTGCCCCTCCCTCAAAGACTGGTCAGGTCTAAGGTCCTTGACTTCCCTGGGGGTGCTAATAAATTGATGAAATATCAAATATTAAATATTAAATATAAAGGGTTGAAGGAAATCCGCCTTTCACAAGACAGCATTGAAGAGATCAAGCATCTATTTCCTCCTTTCTTTTCACTGCCATCAAACAGAACAAAAAAGTACTCTTGTTCTTTGAAAGAAGGTAGTTTTACGACAAAGAAATACAAACCAAGATGCTAGTCTGTAGTCCCTTGTACGTTAAGGAGAAGTTTGTAGGGATTATTTCAATATGATGGTACAAGACAGTGGACTGGGATAGTGTATACAAGTGTTTCTAAAGGCAAAAAAAGCATAGACTGTTAATGTGACTTACTGCCTATTTTCTTTTTATGTAAGTGAAAATTATGACTGGCCTTGTGGAAGCACAAATTGTATGAACCAGAAAATTTGCTTTAATAAGCCACTGGCTGGTGTTGTATAGCTGGCATTGCTTTTTACAGTTAAAAAAAATAATAATGCAATACTGAACTATATTTATATTTTGAAGATGTCAGTGAATGCATCATCTTGGAGTAATACATAATGAGAAAGCAAGGCATAAAAATAAAATAAATACATATATTAAGTGCTTGTATTTCATTCTAACATTTATTCATGGGTAGCACAGGTATCCTAACATAATCCTTTTTCCCAGCAACTTTGTTTAGTGTCCTGTGTATCTACTGATAATCAGAATGACTGGATATCTTTGCTAAATACTAAACACTCTACTGTATGGATATTACTGCTAGGGTTAAAACAAAAGCCCTGGAGTCTATGATGGTTTATATTCAGTTCCAGATTCTTGAAATAATATTGACTTGACTAGAAAAAATTTATGCAGGGCAGCTTGAAAATTATGCGTCTCCATATAAATTATATGATACTGGGTAAGTAGATCAAAGGAACAATAGTACAATTCAGAAACAACCATATTTATTGAGCTTCTCAAATTATTTTGTTCTCTTTGAACGTATTTCTGCAACAACCAAGCAAGCTGTGAAAGTATAGAGATGACCAAAATAAAAGAGGTAAAGGGTAAAAAACAATGCATATTCATAATTTTTTATTCTTGATATAGTTAATTGAAAAGAATGTCTTTCAACAAAAAGATACAAAAGGTGTGAAGTTGTAAGATTTGACTTACAAAGCAGTTAAATGCTGCCATAATTTTATCAGCAGATAAATGGAGGGCATGTCAGGTTTCTGAAAATAAACCATCCTGAACATAGTTAGTGGCAGGAGGCAGGTTCAGCAGGTAAGCAACAAAATAAATATGGAAGACTAGCACTGTAAATACAGACGACAAAGCAGCTGCCTGAAGACATAACACCTTGTTCTATGATCATCTTCCATTATGCAAAATAAATGAGGTTGTATATTGGTAATCCTGTGATGCAAAGGAACTCTGCTGGAAGTACTACTGTTGACAGAGAAGGATGTGTCTTTTTCTTTAAGCCACAATTAAATCAACATGTCTACATGGGTTTAAAGTACTTTATATTTGTAGGATCTGTAGCCTAATGTATAAAATTTAATTATTCTTATGGATAAAACAAGATTACAGTGGTCCCAAGCAGAAGAAAGACATGGGCTATTGATCCATAATTAAAACATTATAATTGATCATCACCTATCCTTTCACTGATCTTTCTAAGCTCATCTCCTCCTTGTTGCTGTCTTACTTCATTCACAAGCTCTACAGACCGAATTCTGTATGTAATGAAATGGCTGAGCTCTGTGCTGGAGTCACTGGGCCAACCTATCCATTTCCATGCAAAATATTGCACTGCACTGACACTCTATTTTCTCATGTGGCTCACTTCTGCTACAGAAGCCTTGCTGCCATGTGAACACAGATTTCAGGCAAACCAGCTAAGCCAGGGATGCAGACCTGGTAAATACCTAAAGGGCTTTACTGAGAATGGGTCTTCATATGCCCATATATATTCCTTCCTTCCTTCCTTCCTTCCTTCCTTCCTTCCTTCCTTCCTTCCTTCTTACCAGCAGAGTTGGAAATAAGGAATTTTTCATTATGGACTGTCTTAGGTTACAATGTAAGATGTAATCAAAAACATGTATTCTATTATCATCTTCACAAGCTGTTACAGCAGGTGGGGCAGTGTTCGTTATCTCCTGCCATGACTTATCCCTGATAACTCCCTCCAGGGGCTATCTCTCTTTAATGGGTAATCAAGGACCCACCACACGACTTGTAGAATTACATCAGCCCATTGTGAGATGCTCCACCCAGGGGGAGGAGCCTAGCATTCCCACCTGGATATAATCTGGGGTTTGGAACAGTACAAGTAGTCCTTACCTACTGGATTCTCACAGGACAAGAGCTACCTGTCAGGTGAAGACCAGACCCTTCTACAGCATCACCGCTTCAACAGGACCACTTCATCTAGACTGCTACCACTACCCTGACTAACAGTGTGTCAGATTATATCCTGACTCTGTCAGTGTTCTTGTACTATTGCATTTATTTTAATTTTCCTATTAAATTATAATTCTGACTTGTGATCTCCCACTAGTTTGTTTTCAAACTAGTACATGCACCTGAGACAGGAGCAGAAAAAATCAGTTTGGATCTTCTGTGCAGCGTTTCTTTGCAATTATGCCTATTTTAGAGGGCTGAATAATTTCTGCTACTGTTTGCCATCCCCTGACAGTCCATGCCTTCACTTCAGGATGCCTGAATGCCATTTATATACTGACTTTAGGATAGACAGCATGGTGCAGCAACCTGTTGTGTCTAGACATTTGCTTGGACAAAAAGTAACCACTACTGAAAGAAAGGAAAGGATACCATATTTTCTATTTTAAAGCTATGCTTTGGCCATCAGGAGTTTGGATACTGATTACAGAGTGCTCTCCATCTGGGAGAATTTTCAGTGGAAATATTCCTCAAATGAAGGAAAGATTTTTGGTTAAATGTCTATTTTCAGCCCAAATTTTCTTTTATTGTTTCATTTATCCACACTGCCATCTTTCTTAAGCCCACCCTCCCATCCATTATCTAGTTCAGTCACTACTATCCAGACTTAACAGCTGCCTCCATCTTCATCACATCTATGTTGCCAAGGTTGTCAGTAATGACTACCTCAGAATCATCTTCCTCCGGCAGTTCTCCGCCCTTACCATTCCTCAGAAATTATCCCACAGAAAATTTACATGTTTAAAAAACATAATCCTGATAAATATCCTGGTCTTTTCCAAAGTTATAAACAGTGGTTGTAGTTGAAGTTATGTTCAGCAAATAGCTTTTTGTCCCTTACTTACATGTACAATTCATACAGCCAGTGCAGAACAAGAATGCTGAATTCATATCTTAGCTACAAAAATCATCATAAATGGACTTTCTTAGCGTAACTTTATAAGCCATTTTTTGCCTTACTTGTTAACAGAAAATGAGAGGCTCTTTTGCTTCTAAAGACTAATAAAGCAATACTCATTATGCAGCAATATTATTTATGGAGCTGCAAATTCAAAAGTAATTTCTCTTAAATTTTCATGATAATAGCATTTAAAAAGAAGATATCCAAGCCAAAAGCTAACAGAATACAGAAGTTACTCTGAAAAGGCGGACTCGAAAATAATTTGGCTTTATTTGCCTCATTTTTTTAGAAGTAAGTGTATAACAAACATTAAAAATATGCATTTTCATGATAAAAAAAGTGTCTACTTGCTAGATAAAAAAGATGCACAGAGGACCAGGGCTATTATTATAAATATTGCAAGCCAGCATTACTACTGTATTGAGGCTGAGTCTCAGAGTTCCTCAAGCTAATAAACATTCAAATCCCTTTGTTTCATAAATGAGTTCTTAAACTCACCAAATGTTAAGATGGAAAGACCGGACTACTACATGGAAAATGTCAATTACTGTCCAGGGAATCTGACAAATGAGTCTGAAATGCAAAATAGATCAAATTATAATGAAGAAAATATAGCCAAACTGATGAAAAAATAGGAATAGGGTAGGCAACCTCCTGTGTCAGGAGGACAGTCTCCCTACCATTGATACCTCCTAGGTGACAGATGAACATCTCCCTAGGACATACTGACCATGTGAATTTTATCTCTTCTAATACTGATGGAGCTGGAGGTGCTCAACTGACAAGTATAGATATACATTTAGAGGTCTCAGAGTCAAATAAAGCCCCCATCCTGCTGATCAGAAGGACTCTCAGATACTTTTGCCGTCTATTTCCCAAGCAAAATATATAATGCGATAAATGTGAGCTTTCTGCTACTTCATTTTTTTTCAGTCCACAGCTTATTTCTATCTTTCTATTTTTCTTTAATTTGTAAAGAGTATTTCTTTAAGGAAGTGGAACTGAAGTGTTTCTGTGGCAACAACATCCACGGTAACATCCACAGCAACATCCAAACACCCAACTTGAATTTCTCTTAACTGTTTTTTTTACCAGTTTCCATTAACTATCACCTCTAATTATAGTTTTTATAATCCTTAAACACCAATTATGTTTTTCTTACAATAATTGCTGCTGAGTAGCAAAAAAGGGGAAAAGAGGATGCTGTTAAAGATTTAACATTCTATATAATTAATTATCTTCATTTTTATCATTAATAGACAGTTTAGAAAATAATATATTTTGACATTAATAGAATGACAGCTGCTTGCTCTGGTGACTGCTTAAAAATTAAAATCCCATTTAACTCTTAATCTGAGGCAGCTGGTCTGGTTAACATCTTTGCCTATATAAGTTTATATATTCCATCTAAACTGGCTTCTGATTGTGCTTATTATATCATATCTAATGCATTAACACTAATGCTAGTATCTGAGCTTCAGAGAAAATTATCAAATCTCTGTGAGTAACAACAGCTAAGTCATAAGTAACAATCAGCTCATTCTTAGTAGGTGTTCTGGATACCGTTAATAAATGAATTTAAATATCGATAGTCAACATTATATCTGATATCTTAATATCACTCTGCATATCTCATGTATACAATATTCTAAAATCTCTGTTATAAAAGGAGTGACCCAAAAATAAAAAACTTATTTGAAAATAAAAATACATGCATATTGTGTATTAACATGCTAATATCCCTATGGATGTTACTAGATTGAGGTAACAGGACTCAGTATTTTCAAAACTTTGGGAATTTCCTAAAGAGTTATTTTATGGGTGTTTTGGTTTTTTGGTGTTGTGTTTTGTTTTGTTTTTCACTAGGTTTCACATATGTGTGTTACACGTTTTTAAATTGCAAGTCATTCACGAGCCAAGAAACAGACGTACTGTTGTTACCCTGTAGCAAAGGTGCAGTGCAGTCTGTCTGAACCAAGCTTCTCGGTGGCATAGTGTTGGATTAATGAAGAGTGTTTTCCTATGTATATTATGTTGCACTCTGATGGTGATCTCCCCACAAAAAAGAAAGACAATCAACAGGACTGGAAGGGCTGTGGAGGAACAGGACATTACTAAACTCACCAATAAGCAAAATCCTCTTTCATGATTTTTAAGTAAAAATACTCTGAAGTCAGCAAAAGAGGTTCTTGATCACAGTTTAGGTCTGCTGCCTGACCACCACACAGTAAGTATGTGAAAGAGGTCATTTTTCTCCTTCTTCCTCTGCATATTTCCTCTGAAACCTTCAACCACACACATAATTCAGAGAAATAAGCTCTGTTGTTATTAATTTACCAGGCTTTAAGATCATATTAGGTTTTCATTTAAAAAATTTTTTTTTCTTTAAACTGTGATGTGCAGTACATTAAGGCTATTAGGAGGTTTATTAGTCTACCATAACATTTTACAGTATAACAAATTAAATGAATTCTTCAAAACTTCACTTAATTTTTTTGTCCTAAACCATGTAACTGTTGCAATAATGCTGAATGAATTCATAATGATTGAACATTTAAAATAGTGAGAAATAATATATTTTAAGTTTTAATCCTTACTTATTCATTATGAATTAATTCTAATAATACTGGCAATGTATTTAGCAGATATCCCTGTAGTTATGATAGGTCTCAGTAATCTGATCACCATATAATTTAATAGACATTTTCTTTATCTTGGTTGTTATGAAGGGCATTATTTTAAAAAGGATCCCAGTAATATTTTCAAGATTGCTTTTCAAACAATGCTCAAATGTATTTCTCAAGTCTACAAGGAGTTCAGAGTAGTCCACAGTTGATATACACCAGGAGTTCTAAAGAGACTTTCACTGTAGTTATTGCCATTAGGTCTACCAATTCTCGACTGCAATGTCAAAGCAGGGACGGCAATTTCAGATTAGTTTAGCTGCCAGAAACACTATTTTCATTCAGAAGATAAACTCCAACTGACTTCAGAGGAGCAAGTTCAAGACCTTTGTGGGCAAAAAAACACCCACAAATAAGAAACTCTCTGATATAAAAGATTAGCACACTCCTTGTTTGGCAAGAGAGGCAAGTACTAATCCAACAACTGCATACTTGAAAATCCTTTCTTTGTTTAAATAACTATCTGCAGCCCTCAACTACACTAGCAGTATCTTAAACGAGTGTGTCAGTAATGAAGGTCACTCAAATGTTAAAGGATAATTGCATGATTTGATTCACAAGACCTTTATCTTGGTGTGCTCAGAATATCATTGTTATTGCATGTAGGCGACAATCTTGTTTATCTGAAAATCTGGACTGGATTAAAGGACAGTTATAGGAATCTTGGTAATTAAAAAAGTTCAGTAGTGCTACACCTTTAATGCATCCTGTATGTATTTGCTGATGTCCCATATTGATCACGTGAATAGTGGATAACACAAGTTCAGCAGAATACATATGACTTACAAATGTGCCAAAACATCGGTTACTGAATCAGAAATTACCGAAAAGGATTCATTGAGGCTGAGGATGGATTACTGGAAAAGGTGTGTTTCTCTGTAGTCTCCTGACAGTCTATACACCTAAAGAAAGAATGGCAGCATGTTCAAAACAGAAGTCAGAACAACTGCAAAATGAATCACAAACCTTTCATTTTCTTCATTGAGCCACTTAGAGGGTTAATGGATTAACTCATACAGAATCCAGTCCAAGAAGACTGTGCTAAACAGAATTATTGACAGCAATAACCAACTGTTTTTCTCTTTGTGAATCTGAAAGATTTCAGTAATTCCTATTATAGATCTGATCTTTCACTTACATTGGACAGAGATAAACCAGCAAATAAATTCCATGCTCTCTAAGAAACTTCATCGGTTTGTACACTGTATTGTGCAGGCACCTATGTATCATCCATGTAGTATATGCATACACAGTATATATGGAATTTAAACAGTGCTATAAAAAGTGATGGTTTTAATGTTTTCAAATTTCTCACATGAATGGTTTATGCCATATAGCTCACAGTGCAAAAAGTAAGAATGTATGGTGCTGAAAGGATTGAAGAAAAAGATTGTTAAAAAGGTAGCTGAGAGAAACTACAACACCTGTAAAAGTTTTATATGATTTTAAAAAATGAAAAAAATCATTCAATCACTGAAAAATGTGCATTTTAGCATATGAAAATGTAGAACTTCTTCTAGAAGTAGTGAATTCTCTAGTGAAACTCTATTGTTCTTTTAAAAAAAGAATCCTTGGGAGTGAGGATTTTTAATTTCTTGAATAAATAGTTAAATGTCTACAATATTCTGTATGGAGTCTACTGTTAGAAAAATCTTCTAGACTCTGCATGCATTTTGCTGAGGGTCCTGGCTCTGAACATCCCAACAGCTTTTTTTGTCTGCTATAAAATATTTTTTTTGGCCTAGGCCTGTGAACTTAACTCATATGCGGACAGTATGAACTTTTCAAAGTTCTACCCAAATAACGATTTAGACGGTCATAATAAACAGAAATAAACCACAAAACAACACCTCTGAAGGAACACAAGATCATATCTGATATTATATTACTATAGAGTTTATTAGCTATAAGAAATGTCTCTTTTAATGAGAATATTCACTTAGATTTTTTTTTAATAAAGTAAAATAAGTGGTTATAGTGAAATTCAAACAATCAATGACTTTTCGTTTATCATAGCTCTCAGTGTCTACTTCTTAACTTGACAGTTCACATGTGGCAGTACCTCATTCACTAGCATTGTTTCCCAGGCATAATCATAATACAGACAAACACCCATAACTCCTCAAAAGGAACCGTTCTACTTTCAAATCCTTGTCTCCCTTTAATGGGCAATCACGTGTTGATATTTTTTGTGATGCCTCCAGAGATCTTGATGCTTGCAGCATGTGAGCCACTGCTGACTTAAGCTCCTGACTTCCATGCTTAGATTCAACAGTGTCACATAAACTCTGATCTTCTGTCCTTTTGTGTAGATATACACTTGCATGTATTTTCAGAGAATTCCTCTGGCTGATAAACAGTTAACAGCTGAAGTTAAGATTTGGAGAGTGATTATTGGTACATCAAAAGGTTGCTAAACGATATTTCTGTGTACTGCACTGAATGCCCATGAACAATTTGTTAAATGAAATAAGTCAAACATACAAAGCAAAGTAACTTGTGTAAAATTTGCAATTCTGGATTTTCAGATTTATAAACATCATAAAATGGTGTTAAAATACTCCATTGATTTACTGTAGCTCATACCACAAAGAATACAATAAAAAGCTATCATTAAATTGTCAGAACAATAACAGTATTTGTGGCCTCATTACTAAAGAAAGTATCAAAAGCTCTAGGCTCCACATAGCAAAGACCTTTGTAAGCTAAATTAATTCACATAGAATTTGAAGTACCTGCTTCCGCTACAGCTGACCACATCTGCTACTGAGAAACTTGTTATCATTTCCAAGCTACTGCTGGGTAATTTCAATATTATATAAGGCAAGGAGAGTTTTTTGCAAATCGAGTGGAAACCATAATATTTTCTTCCATTATGTTGCACACATCCCATATATACATACAGTTATGTATATTTTTATATATATATATACACACACATTCAGTGTATGTTCACTGTGTATGTGTGTGCATTAATAAACACAGCTTAATTTTGTATACCGTAGGTCTTCAAGATTCTCTGCAGAACAAAGATCTTAGTGTATTATTGCTATTTCCCCTGACTGTTTGGCATGGTGGAATTTATTCTCATATTGTGTGTGTGTGTGTGACTAATAACGCAATTCACTTTCTTATTAGTCTTGTAGACAACAAGTATATATTTTAATTTTGACTGTTGTATTTTTTTCACAAAGGCAAGACCTGCATTTTAACTTAGAAGCTCTGGTATAAGTCTTCTATTTCTGTTATGTGGGCATACAGAATTTGAAGAGGATATTTATTCAGGTTTGGCTTAGCATGATAGCATTCGAAGCTTGTCAATTGTAGTGAATCTGATGAAAAAAGACATGCATATGAGTTAAACATTTATCAGAACAATTCACATTGTCTGATTCAAGCACTCAGTATGATAACCAATATTTGGAAGACCAGGTCCTCAGCAGTGTAATTCACTTTGTAAAAGACCACAAACACCTGCCAGCTGCCAAACGTGCATGGTCTTGATTGTCCCTTTCAGTGAACAGAGATTTTGGGGTATCTCTGAGGCCTGGATCCCCCACAAAATACTCAAAGAAGTTGTGGTCTACAACTATGTGTTTCTTGTTTTATTTTCCTTTTATCAGAGAAAAACTAGTATAGGTGCTAAAAAGCTGTTAGGAAAAAAAAAATTGAGAAAGTTTTAATAATGTAAAACTGAAGATTCCCTGACATATCTGAATATACTGTATCATTAATAAAAGGTCTTTCGACTTTTAGGAGGGAAATTGGCAGCTGCCCCATATCACTGTATCACTGTCAGTGAATCTCTATACTTTTATGTTCACACACCAGCACAGAGTCACATCCTGCATTTGAACCACAATTGCTTACAGCAAATGTGCAAAACAAAACAATTTTAGACAGATTTAAGGGTGGGTGTAGGGGAGGGGGTATGACACAGGTATGAAAACATGTCTACATGTTTTCCTTACTGTACAATGATTTTTCTTGGGTAGAAAATCATTCAGGAGACACAATATTCCTTTAGAAAAATTAGTGAGGGAGTAATGACTGAGGTCTTTTTAGGCATATGGTATTTGATTAGTTGTTTGTGCATTCGCTACTGAGATATATGATTTAAAGGAAGAACATAAAACTGGGCCTATGTGATTGCTGCTGTTTATCACTTAGTTTCTCATCAGCTTCTATTTTAACTCCTCCAGTGCAATAATAGGATACTGCTGATCATGGAAGCCAAGCTCTCAACCAGGCACCACTTCCACTGGAATCCAAGTGCAACAGTATCTCCATGGGAGAAAAATACCCCAGAAACCACTTCTATTTATGTATTGTAATCAATTTGTATTTAAGTATGGAAAGTTTCAGTGGTGATGTTTGCATGAATGTACAAATACAATTTGGATGACTGATCTGGGACATGTGTCATGTGGGGAAAGCAGGGAGTTAAAAGGCTTGTTCTAACTAAACTGACAGCTTGGCCTTGTATGCCTCTCTGAAAATGATATGATAAACAATTCATTGTGCACTCTCTCAGTGCAGCTGTGTTGAAGACCTGTGAGGATATGACAGACCTTGCTTGACTAAAGTGGATAGAAACACCCATGAAAGGCTGCTCTGAACAGTTGCTAAGTTCAGGAAGATTCATAAAATAAAAAAGTTATATTTTTACATTTACATAAATTTATAATTTATTATTCAATTTTTTCAAATCCCAACTGGAAGATTTATGTGGTTTTATTTTTAAAATTATATATAAATATGTATATGTGACTCCCTTTTGCATATGATGTAGATTCCAATTAAATTTGTCTGTTTTCTTTACATTCTGTATGGAAACTTTTGAACAGAACCTAAATGAATCATATTTAGGAAGTGCAAAATGATGTCTGACAGCTTTAAAAATTACTGTTGCTGGCTAGTAGTCAAAACCTTAGTCTATTTAATGATAAGTTTCTGTTTTATGCAAAGCTTTTTATGAAATATTTACATGTACTACTTAAGCACATATATTCTTGCACGCCATCTAATTTCCATATTCTGTATATTTCCAAATTAACAATATGGAAATTGACATGTGGTAGATCACGACCTGGCTTTCCTCTGTGGGAGGCCTGTTACTCAGCATCAGAGTAGCTACATTTCATGTGCACTTTTTCATCTTGCAGATGGACTCAAATCACATCAATACTATTTGACAAGTGTGTCTTCTGCTTGGCTTGAACAGGTAGAATATTTAGTCTACATTCTGCATGGCAGACTCTCATCATCTTGCTGATCTTTGTAACTATACTTGTACAGTGCAAAGACTTCAAAACATAGTAATGATCATATGAGTATAACAATGATTTATATTTCAGTTCTTTCCACTTGTTGTAAATCTGTTTTAAAGTAGAGACATGCAAAAGGACATCCAAAACAAGGATAAATTTTGCAACGTGTAATGCAAAATGCAACTGAAAGTGCTCAGCTTCTTCAGCAAGTGCCAAGAAAGGCTTGTTAGCAAATCAAGCAGAAAAACATCAGGCAGTGAAAAGAACTAGTTAAACTAAAGGGCACTAGTAGCACAAGATTAGGTGAAAACAAACTGTCAATGAATAAACAGAGATTGAAAGTCATAAGGAGAACAATGTACAAGAATAACATCAGGAAACAGTTTTCCAAATAGGAATCAACACAGTATTATCTGCTTTGAAGACAGCATTCATTTAGTGCTTGAAAAATGTTACATAAGGTGAATATCAACATTAGACCTGAAGAATGTGAAATTGTCTTAACTAAGCCTCTAAAGAAGTGGAGAGTCTTGCAAATCCCAGCAACCTTTTTATTTGCCTTGTTTATAAACAGAAAGTCTTAAGAGCTTCCATTAAATAAGACAGTAATCAGTTTTCACTGTTTTAGCCACAAGTAAACTGTATGTTTGTGATGCTTCATAGTCTTCTAGTAATTTTTCTTCCATAATTTTTTTTTCAGCATAGGTAATACGTAACCAACCAAAAAATAAAATGTGTCTCACTTCATTCTGAAAGAAGTCCACTGACAATTTTCTACATAATATTATTGAACTCATTACAAGAATTTCCATTGAAAAAATTTACCTTTTCAAAGCTATATAAGTTTGTAGTAATATTCTTCAAATGAGTAGTTGTTGTAGAAGCATGTTAGACTGTATCTAGGATGCTAGAAATTTGCAAAACTTTTGCAAAAAATAGTCCTTCAACATTCACAACAATTATTTAAATTCATTTCCCCACATTTACAAGATCAGACTGAGTAATTTGTGTCACTGTCTTTAGGAGAAAAAGCACTTCCTCATAATGTTTTTAGGTTTCAACACAACATAAATAGTTACTACTCCTTTAAAAATATAATATAAGATTAACAGTAAAACCAAAATGCAAATGCTTATATGAAAGGTGATATTTATAGAGGTCATTTTTTTTACATGTGGGAATGTAGAACTCACTTCAAATGTGACTCTAAACCTGAACTGCACCAAATGATGACCTATTTTTTTCTACTGAGAATACGATTACATTTAATGATATAAATATCAATTTGAAAAAGTCTGATTTCAAGAATTGTTTTCTGAACAGCATCCAATTAATGATCAGACACATAGTGTAATAAAATAACATCTAATGATTACAAATCAAGTATATATAAATATACACATAGGTTAACAGAAAATATGACAGAAAAGTTGTTCAAAAAGCACCCTAACTTGAAGGAAAGGCTCTATTGGTTTCCACATACATATAAAACAGGGCCATTAAGCCATCTTCTTAGAGAAATAAAAGCAGTTCATCTAAAGTATATGGACTGAGGTAGTTTGGTTTTCAACTTCATGGTTTTTCTGTACAACTACAGTCAAATCTGATTTAAAAAATATTTCTGTACTGAAGTTAACCAGAAAATCTAAACCTCATATTCAATTCAGTCCAAGAAACTGCCAAGTGTGATGTGTCTAATATTGTTAGCTCTACTATATATTGAAATACATAAATGCAAATGAACTGACTAGTCATGAATTGCAAAACAGCTAGGAATATTTTGCTAAGGGGATGCTTTCCTTGTTATGCTTCCTATGAGAATCTCATTCCTTGGAATACCATTCAGAGTATATGGTATTTACCTATCAATCTTACCTTGAAAAGGAGGTTTTTAAATCCTTGATCCTGGAAGTACTTATATACATAATATAGGTACAGTTTTTCCTAAAGTTTTTTATGCTCGTAACAACCATCAAAGTAAATGACTGTGCAATAAGAAAAAAATCTGACGGTAACATATTTGATTGGAATGTCAAGGCACTAAGAGATTAAATGGACTTTCAAAGATATGCAGCAAGTATTTTACTCTTTAGAGAATTTGAGCAGTATTTTGCTTCCCTGAAAACCATTGTGTCATTCTTCCTCTTGATTTAGTAGCTGATTCTAAAGTTAAATATTAGACAGAGTTACAGAGGCTTTGGAGAAAAAAATGTGGAAGCAGGTTTGGAACATGGCTGAAGGCATTTATCTGGAATTTACAGTAGTTGAATACAATCAAGACCATACGGACTTCTACTTCCAGAAATTCTGAAAATTTCATCATGGCAACACCGTGTGCTATTTTGAAAGGATTCCACAGATCAAGTGTTCATTGGTGACACTTACTCAGATATGAAGCTGCTCAGCCCCAGCAGCTGTTGGAGACACAGCCTGGCCCTGACCCTTATAGTAAGGTAGCATCCAGCAAGTCCTGCACCCTGCACACATGCCCCACACTCTGCCCAGCACCTCTATTCCATCTTGATACTTCCATTTGATTTTCTGTTCACTCCTGCTCCCGTCACTTCAGTGCACATAGGACAAAAGATCCCAGAACAGGATGCACAGTGGTCTGACATCATTCATGGTCCCAAAAGGCCCTGGCCTCAGGATGCAGGAGCAAGAAAATGGAAATACTTGTCAAATTTATTAATGGAAAATCAGGACTCAAATAATTTAGCAAACATAATAAGTAACTGTAAAAGTTAGTCAAAACTAGACAAAAATAAAGGAAATTAAAGGATTCAGTTTTATATTCTGTGTTACACAGGTGTTCACTCACCCTGTTTACAGTGCCTTTAAGGACAGAATAGCTCTAGATATCTACACATTTTTTCTGCATCAAAGCACTTCCCTTGGGCAGTGCTCAGAAGGAACTAAAAGGAAAATTTCTTGCTTATTCTCACTGTGTGACTCTCGGGAGTTTTTTTACTTGTCAAAAGGTTTCATTTTTCGTTTTATATCTTCTGCTGACTAGCGCTCTGCACTCTTCTACTTTGCTTTTGTTTTCTCCCCTCTTCTAACCTCCCATAAGCTGCAATTTGCCACTGTCAGAATTTCAAAGCCCTTCTGCAGCTTAAAATAATTGTGAGAGGTTTGACTTTGGCACTGCTGTAGTAATGCTGTGGAACCCTGCCAGATGTTTAAAAGGAAATAAATAGTTAGAGCTTGGGAAAAAAAAAACAAACCAAAACCAGAAAACAAAAACCCAAGTTTTCGAAGGTGTCCCACTAAGAATGATACAGATGTCTCTGAGTAACAAAGAAAGAATGTCAAATAAGCAGCTAAGAAAGAAGGAAAGAAGTAACAAACTGGAACATCTGCACTTTTAAGCTTTTTCCAGAAATGAAAGCATCATATGTGAAAAATCTTTTTGAGGTCTGATTTCAACCAAATATGCACAAACTTATGTAGTTGTTGCTCCATTACAGCAGCTTTCTATTCTCCTGTTGAACCATTTAAGTGACCTTAAATGACCTTCATGTTCTTCTGTGATTCCAGGCCTGATACAATTTTGACATAGAAAGAGATTCTAAGTTTCATATTCGGATCCCAGCTTCTTAAAGACAGATAGAAAGAAACATCAGAGATCCTGATAGTCTACGTTTATTTAACTATGGGGAAAAGTTTGTGTCTTTATACCAACTTTGAAGTTGCTGTGAGTTTTTATATGTGCTCAAACTAGTGTGCTCTAACAAGTTGTGGATTAATTACAGTGATACACATTCTTACCCAGTTTCTAATTTTAGCTGAAGAGAAAGGTATTTTGTAATAGATACTTATTCTTTTTCCCCTATCAGTTATATCCTTGGATTTTAATTTAAATTTTAATTTAAATTTTAAATTCTAGTTTTTCAAGTTGAATAACTATAATCTTTTATCATATCTCTTTCTTTATGTGTCTTACAGTAAATTTTGAATTATCATAATAATTAAAAACAGACCAGGAACACTCAGTTGTAATTATTTCTTCTGTATTATTCCCTTCATCATTCTTACATCCATCCTCTTCCTCACTTCTAAAAGGAGGGAGGTCTTCTGCGATACAAACCTGAACAATATCAATTAGAACCTCGTATTCTTAATAATATTGGCTTCTTTGAAAGCAAATTTGTAAGAATGAATGTAGATTCTTGCTGCTTTTTGAGAAAAATGTCAATTTTTATTCTTCAGTTTAAAACAGGTAATTTTGCTGAGAGGAAAAAAAGGGGAGCAGAAAGAAGATCAGGAAATTTTGGATATAGTCTTCCAAAATAGCAAATAGAAATCCATTTCCTAGTGTCAGTGGCCAGCACACATAATTACATTGATGTTGGTCTAATAGAAGTATGTGTTGTTCTCATTGCTGAGTGTTCTGACAGAGCATAGCTGACCCCTGAATTAATAACAGATTCTCATCACCTTGATGAATACATAATAAGAGAACTGACAATGTGTCACATATTTTCACAATTCTCAGTCTGCAGTAATCGCTCTGGAAATGCGCTTTATTCTAAAGTAAGAAAACTGAATGTCAAAATGTGTATTTTACTGTGAACCTTCTGGTTTGAGGGTTTTTTTTTTGCTTATTCTTATAATATTTTTTCTGCATATTTTTGAAGGCTGCTTACCTGTGATGAATATAAATCCAGAACAAAAAAAAAAGTGTTTATTCATAATAACTATTTGGTGTATTTTCCACATAGCGTAAAAAAATAGGAGGAGAGATTTGTATTAACAGTCTTGGATCTTTTCCCAATGATGCTTCATGCTGCAGCCCAAAACATAGGCATTAGACCATTTTATCATGGGTAAGGAATTAGAATATTTCAGGTCTGTTGAACACTGTAAATGTTTTACAGTTGATTAGATTAAACTGCTAAAATGCAGGTGGTTTTGTATGCTGAAAAAAATCCAGTGTTGCATAGTCCTCAAATTCTTTCACGTGTGCAGATTCTCATCTGGTGAATAAAGTAACCTACATCAGTTAGAACATGGCCTGTTAATATGCTGTGATATCATGATTATGTTGTTTTGTTTAAAAGAGAATGCTGCTTTTTTTTTTTTTTTTTTTTTTCTTTTTCTTTTTTTCTTTCTTTTTTTTTTAAGAAAACCATGTTTTAAATAGCTTGGGTAGGCAGCTTTTTAATTAGAAGACTCCCATACTACACAAAGAAAGAAAATGTGTTTCTAGTAGCAACAGTGATTGTGTGGAATACATTAAAGGAATAAGCTGAGTAAACCAGCATAAATTTTTCACAGTCAATTCACAAAACTATCAGTAAAGAAGTAACCTCTCCAAATATCTTTGAAGAAAACATAAATCTCTAAGAAAACAATCCACAGATAAACTTGCTCATATAGGTTACAGTTTTTACACAGACAATCCAAAAGTACTGATCTAATGGTCAGCAATATGACAAAAGAAAACTTCCTTCTTTTCTGGTACTTTGAGATGTTAGGATAATTATTCACAGTCTGATGCACAGAAATAACTTTAAATGTAGTAATAATTCTAAATTTGGTCTCCAAAATAATATCAACTTACTTTGAAAGAAGATTCTTTAGTCATAAATCTAAGACCAAGGACAACAGAAGAATAGTTATAAAATGGATTCTGGGAGTAAAACAAGAAAGTTTCCACATCCTGTAGTGGGAAATATGTAAATATTTTGGATAATAATTGAATGAAAAAATGGTGACTTCAAAAAATACATTAATTGAAAAGGAACCTTTGATTCTGCCGGACATAATTGATTACGATATAGATTCAGACATTTTTTGTTTGCATTCTCAGTACCCTGACTTGCATTTTCAGCCTCACAGAAAGTGAGCACTATTTCTGAACCCAAGTGTCTGTAGATGACCACTCAGCTGTCCTTCAGGACAAGAAACCATAACGTTGAGCAATACAGAAGATTCAGTTGGTCAAAGTGCTCTCAATGTCAGTGTTGGTTTTAGGCAGCTTCCAACTGCTTGTTTTCTCTTAACAGCCATCTCCAACTGATTTCTGCTTTGCAAACAGGATTTTGGAGAGTTCAGTCTTCCATTTTCTTAATTGTTTTCTGAAATTGACTCTTTGATATGGGTAACAAATTGTTCTGGATTAAAAATTTGGACTTAAAATATTTGGATTCTCCCCATTATATATTTACTCCTGTACACATACATGAAGAATGCTATAGAAGTATAGAATAGTTTGCACTGGCAGGGATCTAAAAGATCATGTTGTTCCAACCTCCCTGCCATGCTCAGGGACACTTTCCACTGGATAAGACTGCTCAAAATCCCATCCAACATGATCTTGAACACTCCAGGGATGGAGCATCCACAGTTTCTCTGGACACCACCATCACAGTCAAGAATTTCTTCCTAATATCTAATGTGAAAGTATCCTCTTTCAGTTTGAAACATCCCCCCTTGTCCTATCTCTACATGCCTTTGTAAAAAGTCCCTCTCCAGCTTTCTTAGGCCCCACTTAGGTACCTTAGGTACTGGAAGTTTTTATAAGGTCTTCCCAGGTCCTTCTCCAAGCTGAACAACCCCACCTCTCTCAACCTGTCCTCATGGGAGAGGTGCTCCAGACCTCTGATCCACTTAGAGGCCCTTTTCTTGACCCACTCTAACAGGTCTGCATCCTTCTTGTCTTGGGGCCCCCGGAACTGAATGCAGTACTCCAGGTGGGAGACCACGAGACCAAAGGAGAGGACAATCACCTTCCCTGACCTTCTGGTCACGTTTCTTTTAAGGTAGCCCATGACGCAGTTGACTTTATAGGCTGCAAGCACACATTGTTGGGTCATGTCAGGGTCCTCAACCACCAACACCCCCAAGTCATTTTCCTCAGGGCTACTCTCAATAAATCGTACACACCTAGGCATATTAACTACTGTTTTCATAAAACGTAGTTGTTTGTTGGTAGAAAGAGAGCAGGACAAGAATGTATGGTGTATAAGTAATACTGTAATCTAAAGAAACAAAGACTGCCTCAACCATTTTCCAGTTAAGGAGAATGAAGACAGCAGAATGAAAATGTTTTGATTTTGTGAGTTTGTTTATTTCTATTTGGACTTAAATTCTTTTTGTTATTAAAATAAATTACCTCAGTGCTTGGCTAAAAAAGGAGGTGAACTTCACTACCTAAAGGACAAGTAAGGAGATATATATATAGATAGATAGAGAGAGAGATGAATATAGGCAAGCAAATATTTATAAGACCACAAATTTAAAAACTTATGAAATAATCTGTAAGGATAAAAGCACTATGAATAGGCTTGGATGCATTTTCAGTAGCATTACTTGAGGTGTTATAAAATCTCATAAATTGATCAGTATCTTTATTTTAATTTAGTCAAGATGTGTAACAATAATTATTATAGATATGAAAACTGACCTATTTATACATCTGTAAAATGTTGATCCATATGATTTGGATAAATATTTCAAAAGGAGAATGCTGTTATTAATTATTTCTCCCAAAACCTAAAAAAAAAATACATTAATAACAGTGCAGAGCTATCAAATCCAGTAATACTCCCAAAAATTATTTTGGGGTGAAAGAAGTTAATACACTGTGTAAAGAATACTTTCAGATAGCTTTAGACATTCTTACCAAATCACTTTTCTATAATGAATGTCAGTGCCCAAATAGTAGGACTTCAAATAAAATTCATGCTTCGTTTCTGATAACATTCAGAGACACTTGCAATAGATTGACTACTCTTGCATCAGGCTGGTCACCAGTGTCCAACTACAGGCCACAATTCAAATTGTTTTCACTTTTGCTGAGTCAATGAAGAAGATATTAATCATATACTTTAATTTCTCACTGTACTTGGACCCCATAGGATTTAGAAATTGCTTTCAACTTTTGCACTGACTCCAAACAGTGCATTCAAGGTTCATTATTTTAGTGACTTTATTTCGTATGTGATCTGTATCACCATGCTTCTGCCAGTTAAAGATTTACTTTTCCATTTTTAAGAAAAACTTGAAATAGCTGTTAATATTCTGAAAGGACAGATTTTAACCCAGGAGCCTGCTGTTAGCAAGTTGTGCCTTGAGGAAAAAATGAATACACAAGTTGGGCTGTTCAATTATTTCACTCTTGAAAGAACAGTGATTCGCTTGAGCTTTTGAAAGTAGATTTTGTGGGAGGGGATGCTAGCTCCATGTCTAAATATGTATTTTACTTTGCTCCTAGGAAAAAGATGAACAACTATGTGATGAACAAATTAGAGTAGTTGATCTCATGGAGATCTTTACAAATAAAATATCATTAAAATAATATTTATTTGCGTAAATATACCAACCAAATGAATACCTAACCCAGGGTTTCTGCCATTGTGTGAGACAGACTATGATGTTCATCGAGGTAATCAATTTCCATTATTCACCAAAATCTACTGTTCAGAAAAAAATTCCATTTGCTGTTTAGCACAAGTTTCATTGGAACCTATGCATGGTATGGTCTACCTAGAAAATGTCCCCATGGTATAAGACATGTAGTCTGGAGTCTCCGCTGGTGCATCTTGGCGTTGCTTATGATGTTGACTTAAAACTTTTCAAACATCTCTTGTCTTTTTATACTGTACAATTCAAACTACTTCATCACTGTCACGTGGTTGGGATTTTGTGTGTGATTTCACACGTCATATGTGCCATCTAGTTTATGAGTAATGGAATTTAATTATTACTCTGATGCACAAGCCTATCAAGTAAAATAATTTATATAAATTTTTGCTACATTTTGCCTAAGTCTTTCTGTCTTTCAGTTACAGTAGGTTTAAATTGTGCTTCAGAGATGTGTAGTATGGAATTTTCTTCCTCTAAAGTAAGAAATACCATTGACACTGTATGATTCAGGGTCTTCTACAGCACTCTGGAAAAAAGACCTGTCTTGGCTTAGCATTGTTAATCTGATTCAGCTAACCAAGTATCAAATGAGTCATGTTGAAAGAATTGGTTGGGTTTCAGGTCCAATTAGAAGTTTACATTCAATTTATAATTGCCCTGAAATTTTAACTCATGTTAAAATTGTATTATGTTACTTTTACTAATGATTTTATTTAATTAGATTAACCAAATTGAAGGGTTTTGTGTAAGAGATATAGCTTAGTTCAAATCTTGTCCATAAGTAGGAACAGGGAATGTGGTATGAAAAAAATAAAAACAAATTTGAAAAAATTCTACTTCATTTGAATGAATCCAGAGCAAAATCTACCTTGAGATACTTAAGTACATTAACCACTAGTGGAGAGGTTGGAGGGGAAACATGTCTAAAAACAAAATCTTTGTGCAAAATTCTGTTTTAAGGGAAATACAAGTATTAATAGCTATAGTTGTAATGAAACAATAAGTATAAAGAAATAATGAGGGTAGGGATTTGCAACTTTGTGCCTTAGATATTAGATATTATACTGTACCAGGAATTGATAGGCTTGATAGCATAAACTTGGCCCCTTGTTTCACAACCTCTGAATAAAATTTTACCAAGAGCATAATGGTGACATGAGTAACGTGTTTGCTTTGTGAATTTTGTTTGAACATTTTCAAAATAGAGATGTGAAAGTATTAAAACTCAGAAAAAAGAAAGGATCATTA
Organism: Dicrurus megarhynchus; assembly: GCA_013399195.1. Lineage (NCBI taxonomy): Eukaryota > Metazoa > Chordata > Aves > Passeriformes > Dicruridae > Dicrurus > Dicrurus megarhynchus. The sequence goes on from VXAD01006002.1 coordinate 89,288, forward strand.
GGAATGGAAAGAATTAATTATCAAAAAGATCAACATTTTAAGGTTATTCTGATATTGAAAGGAAGAAAAAGTGTTTAAAAATATAACCAGACCAAAAGAAATATATTATTTTATCATTACATGAAAACCAGTTTTCTGAACAGCTTTCTAATAGGACATGGAGATACTCTTGGATATATGTGGACATGTGTGAACTTCATAAACTTTCATTTGTTCCCATAACCTTTGTTCTGTAGTGTTCAGAATCCCCAGCTGAAATTAAATGTGTGAGTTATGGCAAACCAACAGAGAGAACAAGGTGTTAAAAATGTTTTGAGTTGGTGTTATGTATGATGTGGCTGTTTGTGGCAGATATTTTCCAGTCTGTTTAAGATAAGAATCTCCCTCCAGCTGGCACTTGTCAGAGGATCACAGAACAAACTTGTGAATTTGCTGCTTACAAATGACAATCGTGAAGATGTGCATATAATATTAGTCTTCCTTGGACATGTGGATCATGATAACTTTCTAAGGATGATAAAAGAGCAGGTTAAATTTAACCATGGCTGTTCAAATCAATCTAATTCAGTTCTTCTGAGACTCTGTCCTGTATGCAGTCCTCAGAGAGTCATCATTCAGTTCTGCTCCCTCAACAGTTTTATTTCAAAGCTGGATGAACATCAAGATGGTTCTTGCAAGTGCCATCATAAGTGAGGGATGGGATAGCCCAGCTGAAGGACAAGTGAAAGCAACAATGACAGACTGGAGAAGGTTTTTAGACTTTGCTCATGGAAAATTTAGAATCATAGAATAGGTTTGGTCGGAAGGGATCTTTAAAGGTGATCTAATCTAACCCCCTTTCAATAAGCAGGGACATCTTCAACTAAAGTTGCTTAGAGCCTTGTCTAACCTGACCTAAAATTTTTCTAGGGATGGGGAATTTTCCACCTCTCTGGGCAATGTGTTCCAGTATTCTAATGCTTATTTTAAATTATTATGTTAAGGACATTCATAAGATTTAATTTTTTTTTTAATCAAAGAACTATGTTTTTAATTTAATCTTTCTGGAGGAGAAAATTAAAATTATTCATTCAATTTGAAAAAATATGTCAAGCTAAAGCATCTGAATACTTCCCTCCCATAAGGCAGAGGCCAGGGAAACTGAAACCTGGAGTGTTTTGCTTAAGGTCATAACCAAGAGATAACAGAACAATGAAGAAGAGAGCAATTTTGCCCAGCTCTTCAGTATGAAATCAGTTCCCTGTCCACTTCAAATGGTACCTCCTTATGGTATTAACTGCAACAAGTCCAACTTTTGATATTTTCAAGCTTCAGTTACAACCTATTTATACATTAGGAGATTTTTGATAGCCCAGTTTCTGACAGAAAGGTTTTGATGCCTGCTATATATGATTTTAGATAGTTTCATTCATCATACCAAAGATGAATCCTAAAACTGTGCCTCCATCATCCTTCCAAATGACAATTCACTGTAATCAAGTTTCACTCACAAGATTTGCTCCTTTTTTTCAACCCTGTGTGTGTGACTTCCACTGAAACCTCAGGGAAAATACTTAGTATCATTGCTGATTCCTTTTGAAAATACAGATAAATTATCTGAGTAGTTATTTTAATAGATTTTATTATACATACATCTTTTCACTTTTTCAACATAAACAGCTCTAAGACAACACAAAATAACACTGATATCTTATACTTTTAAAATGGAAAACAGTCACACTTATGTAATAAGTGAATTTGTAATAGCTGCTAATATCTACTGTTTTCCTAATGAGAAGGAATATTTTGGGGCTTTCATTGAAAGACTAAATCAGCATGAATTGACCAGAGATGTAGTTTCTATGTCTGAGGCAGTTATTGGTCTTCTTGACAGAGTCTAGTGCATATTCCAGCTTTAGAATTCAGTCCTCTTTTTTGTCATTATATAAACACATACACACACACCCACATATATATAGACAGAGAGAGAGAGAGAGAGAGGAATTGTAAACAATAGTAATTTTTGAAAAACAATGGTACATTTACAACATGAGGTTTTTTAAGACTGGCACAGATTTTATGAAAAATCTAACTATAACAGAATTGAAATTTAATATATTAAAGTAATCAACAGTACATACTCAGCATAATATTAAAAAAAATAAAAAGTCCTTGGCGCAGTCCCTTGAAATCTGGCTCATTATCTTCTTATCACATTAAGGCACAGTGGCTGTATATCTATTGTTGCTCAAACTTGCACTTAAACCTAGACTGCTAACATTCTGGCTTGCATATTTGTTTAAATTACAGGCACACGCTGGTGGTTTTTTTCAATTCTTCTGGACTACCTGTAAATAAATTTAGCTATGAAATAGAAAATGGTTTGAACTCAATTTTTTTCTTGTCTCTGCCCTGATGAACTTTTGTCTATCACTGAGGAGACTGAAGGTCAAAAGGACTGTGTTGCCCATAGCTAGCCCAGCTAACATGCAAATTGTTTCACCAGACTTCTGATCAAATGAAACTTCAGGGTATAGAAGCTATATCTAGACAGTTGCTATTAAATCTGAGGAAAATCAGCTTTGGCAGAATATTGCATACTGGTTTTATAGATGTATGAGAGGGGACCATACTGTGAAAGTGAGTGGTATTTGAATGGCTTTGACTAATATTTAGTGATTTGAAAATTAATAACATCTTGCTCTTGTGTTGTAGGTTTATGCAAACTTCATGCTGTCCTCCTGTTGTGATACGGCAGTGAGGAGGAGAATGAGGAGATCTGGACATAACAGCATTTTGATCAAAGATCTATCTAGTTTTATTAATTACAAAATATCCCTGTCCTGTGCAAGAGATGGTGCAGTGAGAGAGAGACACCATGTGTCAGCTCGATAGTTTTTTATATGACCCACCCTGTCCCTTCACAGAGATGGTGCAGTCCCAGAGAGAGATTGGACAGGTCATTGTGGTTGTTCCTGCTAAGCTGAGCCTTACGGAAATGCTGGATCATTAAGTGTCTCTGGGCTTTTCTCCACGCCCTGACCTTCCTGGAGATTGGAGAGCTTCAGGTCAGGGGTCTAGCCTCCTGAGAGTCTTTCCAGAAACTCTTTGACCTCAGTAGGCTTAATTTTCCTTAATTATAAAGAGTAGGTAGATATACTTTGCTAGTGGCTAGTCATTTCAAACCACAGAGCTGTTTTCAGATTTTCCATTATCCTTGCTGGTGCTTAGAGTCTTCTCTTTCTGCTTACTTCCAGACACTCACATTTTTTGATGATCAAACAGGTTTGCTTGCAGAGTGTGGCTCCTGACTTGCTTGAGCACATCAAAACTATTCTGTTTGGGAGAGATGATTCATCATTTTTCATCCACTGTATCTACAGAAAAAGCTGCTAGAGTTCACAGGTTTATGTTAACAACTATGCTAATTAGGCCTCGATGCTATACCATCTGATTGAGAATCAGGATCTCTGATTGCAGTGGCATAAGCTGGAAAATGGAGCCTTGTATGTCCAGTCACATTCAGCACAATTATTACAGAACGCTTTTCCCCTCTTTCTCACAGAAGATGTGAAACGCATGGGAGATCAGGGCAATGTACAATGTCATCCAGATAAAGAGAAAAGGAGGTAATTTTTGAAGGCACGAACATCAAACCCACAATCTAAAAAGGTGTTCATAAAGCAGTTCTGATCCTTAGTTACTCTTCCATCTTGGTTTCACCACATTGCAAAATGCAGTCTGACTCTACTTCAGCCTTGCTGGTGAAATGGCAGTAATTTCATTATTCTGGTTGCCTGAGTGACATTTTAAATTCCACTGGGCAGATTCCCACTGGTTATAAATGGACCTTAAGTTCATTAATAGGCACCTCAAGCTAAACTTCTTAATCCTGATTTGATTCCCACTCTGGGGACTTGGTTCATTTACCTACACAAGGGCATGTCTGTATGCAAGAGATCTGAGAGATGGGACTCGTCTTAAAGACAATAAAGGATGCATGGAAGACCTGTGCTGTTCTAGATAGGCATTTGGAAGCATTAAGGGTACCCAGGACATCTCAATAGACATTGCACTTGTGATAAGGTGCCAAAATCAAGCCCTGGTTTCATGAGCTGAACACCATAAAGAAGCATGGGATATCTAACAGACCTACATTCAACACACGAGCAGCTGAAAATAAAAATCGAAACAACCAAAGAAAAAAAAATCCAGCAATGGACCAAGGTAAAAAATCAGAATCTGACTAAAGCATTTCTTCTGCCAGACCATGCACTGGGTGGCCCTCTTATGCCTGGAATGTAATTTGCAGTAACAAGTGAATTCCTCACAAAGAGTAGCCACATCCAAAAAGAACATTAGCTGATAACAGTGGTTCAAATGCTCATCTGTTCAAACTCAGAGCAGAGATCTGAATGTCACCATCCAAGCGACTCAGCTAACCTGCTACCTATACACCATTCTCTCTTGCACTACCAGTACCCAAATCTGTAGTTGTAATAACTTTTGAATGAAATGCAAATCTCTTCCCCCCCAACCAGCATACTGATCCACTTCTTAAATAAATTATCCTTCAACCATTGAAAGAGAAAAGAAAAATAACACTTCCCCAAAAGAGATTTTAGAGTTCAGCAAAGTCAGATTCTCTGAAAAAAAGCTGTCTGAATGCTGGGAACAGCCTAAAGATAGTCAGCTGTGCTGTTCAGAAGCTGCGTATCTTCAAAACTTTACTTTCAAATAGATGTGGATAAAAACATTTATTCTGAAGATCGGGTTCTCAAGTAAAGGACATTCATAACTAACCTGGAAATTAGGAAGAGTGTCCTGTATTTTTCTGTGGCTTGTACCGCTGAATTGATATCCAACTTTTCTGTAAGTAGCCCACGATGAATAGACGTTGAACATTTATTTTGGTTTTTATTAATGTTTACTTACCTAATGGAAGAACTTTAAATGTAATTAACTTGAACAACAATAGAGAAGAAAGTTAATGTGGCCACCTTGAAAGCAGAGTATTCAATGTTTAAAAAGAAATTGTAACTACCAATAGCCTTGAGATCTATGAAACATTTTTTCCCATTAAAAATTACACTTGTGAACACTTACATTATTTTACCCTTCAGTGAAGAAATGTTGTGCCAAATTACTCTGTGGAGAGTGTTTAGGATTTGTTGCATTAATTTCTTTTCTTGGTGCAGCAACATTTCCATGTGGCATGTATTATAATAACAGACACAAAAGGAAAATAATCTACCACTTAATGCATTTTAACTCTGTCACAAGCCAATTTAATATATTTCTGAAACTTAACTTTCTTTAACTTGTGATCTTGAAGATTTATATTAAAATATTTATAAAATATTTATGCTAAATCTTTATACTAAAATCTGATCTATATTAAAATACTTAAATAAATAAATAGTGTTATCTGGTTACCTGATTTTTTTAAATACTTACTAGCCACTGAATTTGACTGGGCATGTTTTCCTAAATTCAAGAATTAACCAAATGTACAGTAAAGTAGTTAGAAATAATGTCTTGACAAATGTAGGTAGTAATGTCCTGTTAAAATTAAAGCTATTATAAACATTTATTTTAGCCACTACTGCTGGGCTAAGTCTAAAAATTAAAGCTACAACTGCATTAATAATCAGAAGTTATTTTTATTTTTTGCTTCAACTTGGCTGAGAGTCTCATTATTCTTTTGTCTGTAACAAGATGCTGCTTATCAGATACACACAGAATATTCTCTTTTCAGTATTTTCCACAAAAGATTCCTTTGTTACAATCTATACAAACACTTTTCCCAGTCCCGTTTTACAACACATTTTTTTGTTATAGAACACTATTTTAATATTTGGTTTAAAGAATGATTCAGCAGTTGTCTTCCTGACAGCATTTTAAAATCTTGCTAGTGCAGAGAGTCTCCAGACTCTCTAGAGATAAAAGATGTTGGAAAGGGAGCTCAGCATTTGTTGTGCAGGAATTGTATGATGACAAGCCCTTGGACTGTTAAACTGAATCTTTTCAAACACAATTTATGTAGTTAATTTTACAATGTAAACCATACTCTTTAAAATAGATTTGAAGGGGATTTGCTAGTTATTCTGAGGTTATAACTATAAAAGCAATTTACCAAATTTAACCTCTCCAGTTATTCTCACTGACTGCATAAGAACCATAATTCTTTTGAAGAGTTGTCAGTGAATGAGTCTTGAAAAGTAAGACTATTGTTGGAACAGCTGTGATACAAAGAAGCATTCAGTCTTGAGCATTCAGAGTCAAGTAGAGCATTAGCCCTCTAAAGTCGTCCTAGCATGATGATCAAAGAACATCTAACAGCAAATTTCTGGTTGATCTCACAGTACCCAATGAATTTCTGTCACATAATAACTGATATATGGATATAAGATACATAAAAAGGATATAATATTATGAGGATACAGGAGTCATAATAAATCATTGATATGATACAGAGTATAGCATGAGCAACTACCAATCTTCCATGCCTGCACAGGAAGTCAGAAGTAAAGACAAATCTGTGAGAGCAGGTGATGAAAAATTTAAGTCTTAAGGATGTCTATGTAAATTCAAAAAGCTGGAGGGTGTGAGGGAATGGTATGATATGAGCAATGCATAACAACTTACTGGGATTTAAATTCTTAAGAGAGAATGCCATGTATTAAAAATGCTGAATGTAAATCCAATATTATGCAAATAAAACATTTTATTAATTTCTTATGAGTTCTGTAAGTCTGGAAGAGCTTTTGAACAATTGTTTGGGAAATTAAAATATGTAAACCTAAAGTATTAATATGACATTTTATATTGAATTAAAGTGTATAGAATTTAAGCTAAGAGTAATACAGAGTAAATGTACACCCGTATGTATAATGAGAACATCCTTTTACATTAGAAAGAGGTCTGTTTTCTTGTCTGTTGTTAAGAGAGTCTGGAATCTGGAAAGCTTCATGCTATATAATAGGCTTTCTTTTTTCTTTTTTTTTTTTTCTTAAAAGTGGATAACAGTTTACATTTAAATTATCCATACTAATATTTCTTAAACATAGCTTTACAATGACTTTAGGATGCCAAAATGAGTTTAAGAGTGACTATCTTTTACAAATGTTTCTATGTTAAATAAAACCTATTATAACTTGTATTTGAGACACTTCATAGTCTCTAAGAATTTAGCACACACGTTTTGAAGAACAGGTTTTGTGTATGTGTCTGTATGTACACAAGCAGGCATTATATACATGTGTTTGCCTGGTTTGAAGTGAAGGAGAGTGTTAGACACACCCCAGGGCAAGCTATACAGACAATATAAATTGACTGTTACATTACACCATACAATTTACTTCCTATATTATGATAACTCTGATGGCTGTCAGAAGGCTATGATTTATCTGTTCTAAAACCTGGTTTTGCTATTAATATCAAACTTCATAATTTAAAACGATATTAAATTCAAATTTAAACTTTTCAAATTAACTCTTCAGGTGTAAAAACAGGAAAAAAATTGTCTTACCTTTCTAGGTCATGGTTTATAAGAAAATAAGAACCATTCTATCTACACAGTATTATTGAAGTCAAGTGATAGCTGGATTTGTTCAATCCCATGGTTGAGACTGAGTTTGAATGACATAAACTCTATTTATTTCACCTGTAGGCAACTCTGATGGAATCTAAGTTTCATGAACTCATATCCAGATTCACCACCCAACTGTTCTCCTTTACTGTGATACCTAGGTTTGGTTGTTTATTTTTGTTTGTGTATGCATAAATTTTAAATGTACTTGCACATTTTCCAGCTCTTGCAAATATATCTGAATTGAAACCAGAATTGAAGTCACAAATTGAATAGACCAGAATAAGAGAACATTCGAGAAAATAAGTGAAGTAAATTCAAACAACATGAGATCTACCTATCATACATTCTGATTTTCTGCCTATCTAGAAAAAAACAAGTTTTTGTTCTACAGCATGTCTTAAAAATAATGATTTAATCAGGGAAGTGGTTCAGTTTAATTTTCTGTTTGGTCTCACTCAGCTACTGATTTACTCTTTGTTTTCAGTTGTGTCCAGAGTCAGTTTCTGTCTCAGACTACTGGAACATACCAAAACTGCATTTGTGTCTTGAGTATATGTGATAAACCCAATGTACAAATGGAAAGACTCAGTGAGAAAGGAACAAAACTTTTATAAAAATCTGAAAACTAAAAAACATCTGTCAAGAAAAATGTTAATTTCCTCTGGGAAAGGTGAAGTCTCATATTCTGATACAAGTCAAAGCCACCCAAAATACTTTGTTTGTGTATACCATTGAAATGTTTCTTTTGAAGCAGTTTGTCTATAGGTGAACTCAGTCTACTGTATGTCAGCAGCCCACAGAGTACAGTGCCACTTTTGTTTCCATCCTCAATTGCATATCAAGCTTGCTGATCAGGCTACATTTGCACTGATGCATCCTTCTGTCTCCCATCTTACTAACTGTGGTTTTACGCTTAGCACAGGAGTCACACGAGAGTGGTAAACCACAAAAGTGACAGGACACAGTCATGAGAGAGTGATGCTCAATCTGTGACAGACATGAGGCTTTTCGTGAGGGGCTATGGGTCTTAGAAGGCAAAACTGAGTATTGAGCTGGAAAAAAATATTTGGTTTGAATCGCAATTTTATTTTAGGAGTTTGGCATTTAAAAATGAATTAAAACATCTGGTTCTATATTTCTCATGTACACAATTTCCAAAAGATGGGGGAATTTCAGATGGAAATGGACTATGGAAAGTGTTTGCCTCATTCCAAAACTATGTTTTGCTACATAAAAAATAAATGCAAATACAAAACCATCTATGGCTGAAATTGTTTCAAACTTCTGAATGTTTCTACTCAAGAAAGAACTTTTGTCATAAAAAACTATAAAATCTTTTTCTGTATAATATCTTCCCAATACTTTATATAAGTCATTATATCATGGAATTCCATTTTGTCTGAGTATGCCACCAATTGCAAAAATGGTATCAGATGCCAATTGTATCAAACCATAGATCAAACAATTTTCTCCTAACATACAAACACCTCTGAGAATTCCAGAATATCTCTGTTCCATGTTAGATAAACTCAGCATTTTCATGCAAGTATTAAAATGTGATTGTACCTTGTAATTTCTTTCAGAACTGAGCAAATCAAACAAAACCCAAGAGAAAAAACTTCAGGCTAACCACTAGCTTTGTGAAGATAGTTCTCACATTGGTTAAGGGATGCTCCTGCATGATGTCCTACTCTGTCCATCACCCATGTCCTGCAGGATATCTGAGCTGCTGAGCTGGTCTCCCTTTTTTATTTCTCCTTTGTCAGGAAATTCTACCTGGAGCCTGAGAAATGAAATTTAAACGAAGTTTATAAAATAATAATTGGTTGTTGGAGTGAAAAGTTTCAGTTTTAGAAAATTAATATTTTTTTAAAAAGTTCCTATCCTCTTTCTCCTTAGAACAATGTATTATGTCATATATCTCCAGAAACAAAGGCATGAAATAAAATATCAAGTAGAAAATGTTTAGCATTTTGAGATTGCTAATTAGATGCCCTCCTGCTTTTTGTGTGATGAATATTTTGCCAATGGTTGCTAATTATTATAGCAATTAAGTTTAATAAGTCGCGAATTTCACAAGCTTAGGTCTTCTGGGTTACACTTTAGCCAATAGGGAATGGGTGTTAATTAAGGACAAAGAAAAGAAGAATTAAGAAGATTTGATGGGTTTAAGGAAACAGCAATTAAACAAAGTGCAAGAGTGATTTGCATATTTTAATAAGTCAAGAACTCTTGGATGTTTAGGAAAAAAGTTACATTTTCATTAGTCAGTGTAATTTTTCCAAAAGGTCTCTTTTCAGATTTTAACACTTTGTCTCCAGGAATATAAGCTCAATTTCAGTTTTAAAGTCTTTATTATTAGTGCTTTAAAACTGGTTCTAGACCTCAAAATCATTAGTACTGGTATAAATATGAGCAATAATGGAGCTTGCTCTTATTTTCAGAGAATCAAAGTATTGTCCTGAGTATGTTATCTATAAAGAAGGGCCTTCACAGGCTACCTCACCTGCATCTGTGACATGTTACCAAGTACCAAGAAACTGTATGCCCTGTAAAAAGCAGTTACATAAATATCAGGGGAAAAAAAACTTTTTTTTTTTTCCTGGTGAAAACAACAAAAAAGATTTGTAGGGAAGGAAATTTATCTCCTTCAATAGAGAAAGAGATCACCATACACATCAACAGGACACTGTAAAACCTGTAAACCTTGCCTGCATTCTGTTTTTTTTTATACAAGTGAACAACCCAACTCTTGGTGTGAGGAAAATCCACCTCAAATTAGTTCTAATTCAATAGGAATAGTTCAAAACAGACTACAAAGCGCAGTGATGTGGACAAAGAGTACTTTTATTTAGAACTCAACCTCATTGTTCCATGAAACAGTGCATTACACCTGGGCAATAATTGTTAAAGGCTTTGCAGCTTAGGAAAATGTCTTACAAAGCACATTGTAAGGAAAACTCAAATAGCATGCTCTACTAATAGTATTTGTTCAGAACCAGCTTTTCAGCACTGAAATGTTAAAAAGCAGAAGATGATCTGAGCGCAATTCATGCCAGGAGCACCAGTTTCTTAATGATTATGCTATTGTGTTGTAAGTTAACATTCACAGTACTAAATTTAAATGAGCCAAGAGGGGTGTAAACTCTTGAGTTATTCATCAGCTGGTGAGGAGGTGATGTGAGGAGTTGATCATTAGTGTCACAAGAACAATAGATCTATTGAAACCCACTAAAGTTCAAACATCAAATTGCTGAAAATATCACACAGGTGCCAGACTGGGAAGTAGGATGTACTTCTGCAGAGGTCAGTATGAGCCTTTTTTTGGGGGAAGGCAGAGGAGAGCTTGATCAGGCTACTTAATGAAGACGTGAGCAGGAAATGAGGAGAAGTAAAAGATAAGGAAAGAGAGAAAGTAGATCTGAAGAGGCTTTCTTGTCTATGGATCAGTAAAAAATTAATAGAACCACAGAATCCTTAAGGCTGGAAAAGACCTCCAAGGTCATTTCTTCCAGCCTTTGACCAGACACTACCTTGTCCTCTAAACCATAGCACTACGTTGTTAAAATCTCCGCCGGCC
>VXAD01006003.1:0-10612 GCA_013399195.1 Dicrurus megarhynchus
GCCCGCGTCGCCGCCGCCACATTCCACCACAGCAGGCCCCGCCCCTCCCGCACGAATCCACGCCCACCTCCGCATGAAGCCCCGCCCACATTCACGGCACCGTCATTCATCACCAAGCCCCGCCCATCTTTGGCCCCGCCCCGCCGCACAGCGCGCGCTGCTGGCGACACCCCCCTCACCCCCACCAGAGGGCGCCATCCTCACCCTTCAAAACATCCCAAAAAATTCAATTTTCGTCACCATTTATCCAATTTTATTAATTCCAGTGGCACTAATACAGGCGGCGATGGGCACGACGGACAGTCAGGCTGCAGATAAGGCATCCTCACACCCCTTCTCTCTCCCCGTTTTCCTCGTCCTCCTTTTCGATTTAAGCACGCCCCCTCCCCCCCACTCCGGGCCATTCTGCAGCAGTATTTTATTTTCCTTTTTGAGTCAAATAAATACAGAATTGGGCAGATCTAGTGGAAATGTTTTAGTTACAATGGCAAAGATGAGTCATGTGCAACACAGAAAACCTATAAGGCTTTTTTTTTTTTTCTTTTTTATCATTTGTTTTCCTTATTTGAAGTTCTCAAAATCGCTATGAAACCCATTAATTAACAAGATGGTGCTCACGGGCGTCCTAACCCCCTCCGCATGGGTGATAACGCTAATTAATTAAATTTTTCCTGTTCTCCCAGAGTTCCATGAGTTTCATTAGAGTTTGTCCAGGAAGTTGTCGAGGGCAGGGATGCCTTCCTTCAGCCCTTTGCGTTTGCGGGTCTCGGCCACCACCTGGCAGGGTCGGCTGGCGCTGTCGAAGGGGTCCCCGGGCAGGATCTGCCAGTGGTCGAAGACGCACTGGGGGAAAGCCTGGCCCCCCGTGTTGGACCTCAAATCTGCTGTGAAACCTGGGAGGAACAAGAGAAAAGGTGAGGTGGGATGGGAATGGTCGTAGTTCGATGTCACTTCCATGGATAGAGCAGAGAAACCCAGAGCAGCTCCCAAAAACCTCCTGAGATCCCAACCAATGTGAGGTGGGAATGGAAAAAAGGCTCCAGGAAGATCTTAGAGACCTTTCTAGTGCCTAAAGGGGCTCCAGGAGAGCTGGAGAGGAACTGGGGACAAGGGATTCAGGGACAGGACACAGGGAACGGCTTCCCACTGCCAGAGGGCAGGGATAGATGGGATACTGGGAAGGAATTCCTCCCTGGGAGGGTGGGGAGGCCCTGGCACAGGGTGCCCTGGATCCCCGGAAGTGTCCAAGGCCAGGCTGGAGCACCCTGGGATTGTGGAGGGTGTCCCTGCCCATGGTAGTACATGAAGACCTTGAAAAGTCCCTTCCAACCCACAATATCCTGCAACCTTGGTCTCTCCTCCCAGGCAACAAGTGACAGGACAAGAGAAAACACCCAGAAGTTGTGCCAGGGGAAGAGTTGGAGATTAGGAAAAGTTTCTTCTCCAAAAGGGTGGTCAAGCCCTGGCACAGCTGCCCGGGGCAGCGTTGAGTCCCCATCCCTGGAGGGATTTCAAAGCTGTGTGGATGTGGCACCTGGGGACGTGGCTCAGTGCTGGGTGAACAGCTGAACTCAAGGATCTCTTGAGCTGCTTCCCAAGGCTCTCCCTCTCCCTCCCAGGCTGGCTCCAGCACTCACCAAAGGACTCGTTGACAGGCAGGTAGGCCTTGACCACGAACATGGGGGTCCCGGCCACCTGGGTCTCCTCAAACACGTGGCCACGCTTCCTGTTCAGCACCCCGTAGATGCCTCCGACCACCTGCTCCGGGCACTACAGCAGACACAGGAGTCAGGACTGCACAGCCACCTGCCGTCCCCCCCATCCCTGCAGGCTGGCAGGGGCTCCTCACCTGGATCTCCACCAGGTAGATGGGCTCCATGAGGCGTGGCTGGGCGGTGAGCACGCAGGCGTAGAGGCAGCGCCGGGCCGTGGGGATGATCTGGCCGCCGCCGCGGTGGATGGCGTCGGCGTGCAGGGTCACGTCGTGCACGTCGAAGCGCACGGCGCGCATGTTCTCCTCACACAGCACCCCCTGCCAGGGCACAGCGGGGGTCAGGCAACACCAGCCCGGGGCAGGCAGCATTCCCAGACTGGGGTGCTGCTGCTGCTCAGGCTCACAGGAGCTCCATGGAAGCGGTTCCTAGAGCAGGAAGTGTAAGGGCCCACCGAGGAGCCACTTGGCCACTCCACCTCCTTGCTGAGGGATGAACCTTGCAACCTACAAAAGTTTGACTCTTGGAGGTCTTTCCCAACCTAAGGGTTCTGCGCAGCACCAGCTCCCACCTCTGGGCCACCACTGCAGCATCCTCATGATCAGCTCTGAGGTTCAAGCCCCAAGAGCTGACACACACATTTTGGCCAGGGAAAACAGAGTTTTTTTGTCCCAGTAATGTCACAGAAGTTGTTGGCTTGGAATCTCCTTCAGATTTAAAGTAGTATACAGGATAATTAATCGTTCCTGTTGCTGTTCCCAGTCTGTCAACTTATCCTGCCATCCTCCCCTGTCTAACCCTGAAAAATAATAACTTAGATAAGGCCAGATCTCTGTCAAGACTCTCAGAGCACCTTTCCCTCTGCTGCCAGTTGTGTTCTTCACCCGGACTGCTCCCGCCTCAGATGTTGCATTTTGCTCCATGAGAAGCATAAAACACCCCATGTTCAGTTCATGGTGCTATGATGGGTTTCTTTGCAATGCTGGGAGAAACCTTTGAAGCTGAGCATGCCTGAATTGCTACAAGACCTTCACTCCAGCTGCCACCGAGTTTTGTTTAACCTAAAAGATGCTGAACTACAAATTTTTTGCAATGTGACCATTTTTCCAAATGAACAGAAGGGTGTGCAGAGCCACGGGCGCCACTCAAACCCAAGCCCCCAGCCCTCACCTCCTTGGTGGCCCACTGGAAGCCGGCCACCACGCTGTCCTTGATCTCGTTGAGGTACTGCACTCCCTTGGTGATGTCGGTGAGGATGTTGGGGCCGGTGCCGTCGGGCCCGAAGCACCAGATTTTCCTGGCCTCGGTGACGTCCCACTCGTACTTCTCGGCCAGGTACCGCGCCCGCTGCTTCAGCTCCTGCCGGGCCGACACCTCGCCCTTGTCGATGTCCTCGGCCAGGCCATCGGGGAAGGGCCGGGCCTTCATGTACAGCCGGTTGTGTTTGTTGGGGGACTTGGAAAGGCACATCACGTTGGACTCCTCGCTGACCGTCTCGCGGTAGGACACCACAGGATCCGATTTCTGCGGGGACACAGAGGGGCTGTGAGGCACCAAGCACCAGCCAAACCCCCACCCTGAGCTCAGCGACCACTCAGCCTCCTCTCTACCTTAATGGGGATGCAGGCGTGGTCCTCCTCCAGGTCCTTCAGGCAGATCTCCAGGTGCAGCTCCCCGGCGCCAGCGATGATGTGCTCCCCAGACTCCTCAATGATGCACTGGGAACACCAGGAATAGCAGGTGAGGCTTCAGAACGAGCCACAGCCAGAAGCATCAGCAACTCTGTGTTGTGTTTGACCCACAGAGCTCCTTCTAGGTGCTCTTCCCACTGATCTGGGGCTGTCACAGCACCATCCCAGCATGCAAGGCAGCACTTTGGCAGGGCTGGGACCAACACTCAAGGCTTTCCCAGGACTGGAGGCAGCAGGCCCAGCACTTGTCCCCCCGGATCCATTCCGGCCGCTCACCTGCACCATGGGGTCAGACTTGGCCAGGCGCTTCAGCCCCTCCACCAGCTTGGGCAGGTCGGCCGGGTTCTTGGCCTCCACGGCCACGCGCACCACGGGGCTGACGCTGAACTTCATGACCCGCATGTTGTGGGCGTGCTCGAAGGTGGTGATGGTTCCGGTCTTCACAAGGAACTGGTCCACGCCGACCAGCCCCACGATGTTTCCACAAGGCACGTCCTCGATGGGCTCCACGTAGCGGCCCATCATGAGAATGGTCCTAGAGGGAAAGTTGGGTCAGTGAGGTTGGGAAGGGGAGCAGATCCCACCAGACAGCATCCTGGAGTTCAGAACAACACCTGAAGTCCATAACCAAGCACCTTGACAGGACTCAGACACAAAAAACGTCCCAAGACAGCACCACAACCCCAAAGCACGCCCCAGCCAGGACACACCTTTGAATTGGCTTCAGGTACAGATCCTCCTTCTTGCCAGGTGTGTAGTTTGGTCCCATGATTCTGACTTTCAAGCCAGTTGAGACGAGACCAGAGAAGACACGGCCAAAAGCGTAGAAACGTCCCTTGTCAGAGGTTGGCACCATTTTGGAGATGTACATCATCAGGGGGCCTTTGGGGTCACAGTTCTTAATGCCTGGGAGGGGGAGAGAGACCAGCTTAGCCCAGAGTTATTGATGTATCTGGCACCCACCCCAAAACCCCCACATGGGACCTGCACCCACTGTCCCAGCCCAAGGGCTTCTGTCTAGACAAGAGGAAACGGAAGGTCACCTCACCAAGAGATGTTTTTAACAAATCCAGGCTCAGCTGGACCCTCTGGCTACTCTCAGGTTACTCAGCCAGTTCAGTCCTCCAGAACAGAGCTGTGAGCCACTAAACCTGTTTGGCCCATGCTAGAAAAGCTACAGACTCAACAATTCCAGACACTCCCGAGTCATTCACGTGGAGAACAAGCTGGTTCCAGGTGTGTTGGAGCTGAGGCCTGGCTGCAAAGCAGCAACTCATCCTACCTATGGCAGCCTCATCGTCGGGGGGGCCCTCGTAGAGCAGCTCGCAGCGATACTTCTGGGCTGTGACGGGGGAAGGCAGGTGGATGGTGATCATCTGCAGCAGGGCATCTCCAGCTGGCAGCCACCGCCTCATCACGGCCTGGGCAGAGCAGCAGGACCCAGTCAGAGTGTTCACAACGGGGAATCACCTCCCCGTCCTTCCCCACCTCCCACATGGGTTGATGTTGACACAACTGGAGCAGCACAACTGCTCGGCTGCTCCCCAGAGGACTCAGACCAGCCTCACCTTCAGCAGGGGTTTGCCCTCCTTGTCCTTGTCCTCACTGTCCAGCTTGATGTCGAGTTTCTCAATCAGTTTAGCCGCCTCTTCTTTCTTGAAGTTCATGATTGCATCGAAAACCTGCAACAAGAGCAGCCGTTGGCAGCGCTGCCGTGACCCAGTTTGGGTCTGCAGCAGCACTGCTGTGCCTGCAGAGAATTCCTGTTCCTCCTCAGCGCCCAGCCTCCCTCCAGGAGATGCAGCCCATCTGCCCCAGAGTACCCAGATGTGTCAGACAGCTGAATTTCTTCAATCAAACAAGTCAGGTCAAAGTGAAGAAATTTTCCATCATCACGCACGGAATGGATGTGGAGAGCGGGAGGCGCCGGCCAGGGAGGAACCCTGAGGAACTCACCTTGAAGATGGGGTCAAGGATGAGCTGGCAGAAGGTCCTGGGCAGTTTCTTTCCATCAGGGCTGGTGGCAGACTTGCTGAACTTGCCGGTAGCAGGGTCAAAGTATCTGCAGAGAGAAGGAAATCAGACAACTGTCAATGCTCAGGTCAGCTACAGACACATGGCTTGTTCTGCCTGCTCAGGGCAGAGCCAAGGGCCACTGAGGAAGAGGCATTTCCTGCCTTCCCCCTCATCCAGGTTTCCAGCACTCACCAAAATGTTAATAACTCCTGTTAAATCAGGCACAACCACACCCTCCCCCCCTTCACCCACCCTCTGCAGTGTCAGGCTGCAGCCACGCGGAGCCAACCCGGAATTCCAGTCAGCACCATTCCCTCCTCACCTGTCTCCCCACAGCTTCTTCATCATGTCCTCAACTTTCTTGGCACGCTCGGCTGGGCTGAGCTGGGCATCTCCCTTGGCAGCAAACTTTGCCACGTACATCTCAGCAAACTGCTTCAGGGTGAAGGCCCAGCCGTGCAGGCCCGAGCCAAAGCCCACGGTCCCGAGCACCGGGTCAATCTGAGAGCAAACAGCAGAGCTGGGTCAGGGGAACAGCTTAGAGTCCATTCCATCCCAAAAACACTCCAGTACAAAGGGTCTTAAGACACTGGGACTTTCAAGCAGTTCTGTCTGGGACAGGCATCATTCTAGCTTTGCACCACAGAACCGGGCTGGTTTTCCTCCACTCCCACCAGGTGCGTGCTCAAACAGCTTAGATCCACATGCAGGTAGGATTCCCATCCTTCCCAGGAGGATCAGAAAGGCATGGACACGTCCAGCATGCAGGAGTACAGCACAAGCTTCTCCTCAGAACCTATGCCCACAGCCCTGCTCCCTGCCCAGGAACCCAGCAGAAGCAGGGCAGGTGGAAAGGGACCTTAAAGCCCATCTCATTCCTGCCACGGGCAGGGACATCTCCCACTAGCCCAGGTTGATCCAAGCCCCATCCAACCTGGCCTTGGACACTTCCAGGGACTGGGCAGCCACAGCTGCTCTGGGCAACAATCCCAGCCTTTATCTGCTCAGGCCTTGAACAGGAACTTTGGGAGGGGAGCCAGCGAGAGCCCCAAGTCTGCCCAAGCCGGGGGAGTTGGGGCACCTGCGAGATTCCCCTCTCACTTCTCCGCTCGGGATAAGGAATTATCACTGAGGAGGGAACTGCTCCCTCTCACCAAGGCAGCTCACTCCAAGCCCAGCGCTCAGAGCCTCCCCTCACCATGATGTTGCCCATGGGGCCGCTTTCTCCCTCTCCGTAGGTGGAGATGATGACGTTGACGTTCTCCACGATGCGCTGGAAGGTCTGGTACAGCTCCTCTGGCTCCAGCTGCAGCTCCAGCAGCGCCCGGTCCATCTTGTTCATCATCAGCACAGGCTTGATCCTCTCGGCGATGGCCTGACGCAGCACAGTCTCTGTCTGCACGCACACGCCTGCCAAACACAGGGAATTATTTGGGAATTAGCTATCCTCCTCTCCAAATTCCCCCAAAACATGCTCCAGCTGCAGAAAACCTTACCAGAGACACAGTCCACGACGACCAGGGCACCGTCAGTGACCCGCAGAGCTGCAGTGACCTCTGAGGAGAAGTCCACGTGCCCAGGGGAGTCAATGAGGTTGATCAAGAAACCAGAACCATCCTTGCTCTGCTTGATGAAGGCCAAGTCGTTCTCAGAGAGCTCATAAAACAGAGAAATAGCTCTGAAAGAAAGGAGGAGCTATTAGAATTATGATCTGGGTTATTCCTCCCTAAAGCTCAGGAACATATTGCCCCACACAAACAGCTGCCACCACTGGATGTGGCACCCAGTGCTCTGCTCCGGTTGACAAGGTGGTGACCAGTCACAGCCTGGAGCTGATAACCTTGGAGATCTTTTCCAACCTAAATGCTGGGCTCCAGGATTTCCTAAAGTGTATTCCTGGGAGACCAATGTGGGAGATAACAGGAGCACGGGCTACAATCTGCCCTTCCTAAACCATGACATCCTCCAGAATCCCAACCTCCTCCACCTCCCTGCAGTTCTCAAGCACCCAAAGAAGGTTCCGCTCCCAAATCAAGGATTTAGGCTTTTCCTACTAATCCCATCCATGTTATCCACCCCTTTTCAGGCACCTCAGGGTCCTCAAACTCCCTGTGGTGACACAGCCACCACCAGGTACATCCCCAGAGATGCTCCCAAGAGTCTCCACACCACATCCACGGGACATCCAACAATCCTGGTGCTAATCTGGGAGGGGGAAGCTCCTGCTTCCCCAGTGCCCACCACAGAATTGCTCAGTGGCTGAGCAGAAGCCAACCAACACTTGATCCATCACTCGAGACCCTCAGGAGCACGAGATGAGCTTCTGGACTAGACCAGAGCCCAACAGCATCCTTCTTCCATCTCCTGGATGAGTCACACTCCCCGGAGCTCAGCCTAGGGAACACCAGGAGCCTGAAGGGAGGGCACTCACGTGGATTTGATGGTGATGCACCGTTCCTGCTCGTCCTTGCGGGTGTCGGTGAACCGGGTCTCCCCGGCGCGCGCCGAGGCGATGATGCCGGCCTTGCACACCAGGGAGTCCGTCAGCGTGGATTTGCCGTGGTCCACGTGGGCGATCACGGACATGTTCCTGATGTTGGCCTTTTTGTCCATGATGGCCCGTATCTGGTCTACTGTGAAGTTCACCTTGAGGGAGGAGATAAGGGGGACTCAGTGTGTACGGGGACAGCTTGGGCAATTCCAAGGAATCCGAATCTCCCGTAAATACCTGCCATGGCCACGGTGACACCAGCTTTGCCCGGGTGACAACACAACCCGCAGCAAGGGCACCGCAGCGGGGCTGCGGCTCCAACCCCTCCCTGCCCCGGAGTCCCTCACGCCGCGGTGTCAGCGGGTGCCGGGCGCAAAACGCCCCCAAAACCGAGGCCGGGCAGGTGCCGGTGACAGTGACAGCCCAGACCGCAGCGTTACATAAGGCACGACCGGCACCGCAGCGCCCCGTCCCCGGCGCCACCACCGCGCTGCCACATCAGCGCGACCGCTCCAGCGCCCCGCGGGGCAGCGGCAGCCCCGGCACCGACACCGGCGGGTCCTGCCGGCGCCGGGGGTGACACGGCCCGCCGGGCCGGCNAGAGAGCGCTGACGTCAGCCGGTGCCCTCTTATAGGGCGGCACCGCCGGGGGGCAGGGCCTGCGCCGAGCGCGTGCGCGGCCGCGCCGCTCTATCCCGCGGACTCTATGGTCGGGAGGCTGTTCCGCCTCGCCGGCACCACGTGGGTGTCACCGCGGCTGCACCGGGACTCCAGCGAGGCGACACCGGGGGAACAGCGACCGGCAGCGACAGCCCCGCCCTGCCCGGGCTGCAGCGAGGGGGAAGGCCGCCCCTCNGAATGCCCGCCGGTCCGGCTGCCGGTGTGGGAACCGGCCGGGGGCACCGGGGTCGGTGAGGCCGCCCTCGGAGCGGTGAGAGCCCCGCCGCCGGTGCCACCGAGCGGCAGGCGAGCACGGGGACTCGGCCGCCGGGAGAAGGCGGTAGGGCTGAGCCCGGTGTCCGCGTCGGTGGCAGGCACCGGTGCCGGGCACCGGTGGGTCCGGTCCGCCCCGCCCCGGCCCCGCAGGGTGCCCGCAGTGCGCATGCTCCGGGCGCACCGGGGGTGCCGGTGCTGCAGCGCCCCCTGCGGGCGGGGAGGAGCGCGGGGGCACCGGGACCGAGCGGGGGGAGCCGCGGCACCGGCACCGGCCTGACCCCCCCCCCCGCCCCCCCCCCACCAGGGGCGGGCCCGGGGCCGCAGAGCGCNCCCGCGCGCCCTCATCGGCGTTAAAGCTCACAAAAATCGGGGAGTTATGGGATGGTTGGGTCGGGAGGGACATTAAGGAACATCCAGTGCCACCCCTGCCATGGCAGGGACACCTCCCACTGTCCCAGGCTGCTCCCAGCCCCAGTGTCCAGCCTGGCCCTGGGCACTGCCAGGGATCCAGGGGCAGCCCCAGCTGCTCTGGGCACCCTGTGCCAGGGCCTCCCCACCCTCCCAGGCAGGAATTCCTTCCCAATATCCCATCCATCCCTGCCCTCTGGCACTGGGAAGCCATTCCCTGTGTCCTGTCCCTCCATCCCTTGTCCCAAGCCTCTCTCCATATTTCTTGTCAGCCCTTTCAGGCCCACAAACCGGTCACCCCAAAACTTCTCCCGGTTGGACAACGCCACTCCAGCCTTAATCCAAGCCACTGTCCCCACACCACCTCACCGGCAGCTCCCAAATTCCCAGCACGTTCCCAGCCTGCCTGTGTCAGGCAGGGACAGACAGGACAGCAATGGAGCTACACCCAGGACGGATTTGGCCCCGGCTCTCCCACCGTGACAGGATGAATTATCGGCCTGTGGGGTTTCCATAGCAATCCAGGATTTTTAGCACCAACCCTGACTTTTGCCAGCCTAGAAGGCAAAGCTGGGAAACCTGATTAACATCCTGGTCTTCCTGAGAAACTGTTAATTGCCTTTTTGGTTAATTAGTATGTGGGATTGATGGCAAGGAAAGTGCTGGAAAACCTCTCCCAGTGCAGCATTTCACCCCAAACACTGGAGTTACCCCCGAAGACCATCGAGTCCAACCCCGGGCCCTGCACAGCCACCCCAACAATCCCACCCTGTCCCAGAGCGGTGTCCCAACACTCCTGGAGCTCTGGCCGGGTTGGGAATGTGCCCATTCCCTTGGGAGCCTGGGCAATGTTCTCTGGGGGAAGAACCTTTCCCTGATCTCCATCCCAACCCCCTGACACAGCTCCCGCCGTTCCCTGGATCCTGTCCCTGCTCCCAGAGAGCAGAAATCAGAGCTGCCTATCAGGAGGAAGCTGCAGACTGCAATATATTGTCTATATATTTTATTATATATATTGTTATTATTCTTCTTATTATTATATAAAAGATATTTTTAATAAGTGATGGGTTAATTTGCAGAAGAGGGCACAAACACTGACTGGGGAGGAGGGCTGGGGGGTCTCTGGGATGTCGCTGCCACGGAGTGAATTTTGGCCAGGAGATTCCCTTCCCCAGCCCCCCCTTCCCGCTGGAACCGGGGCACCGGGACCCATCCCCATCCCTCCCCTCTCAGAGCCCGCAGCTTCCTGCAGGACACCCCCAGCGCTTCCCTCCTCAACGGGGACGGCCCGCAGGGCTCCGGGACGGCGGCGGAGCCTCGGGCCGAGCCCACCGGGCCCCACCGACCCTGCCCTGCCC
>VXAD01006003.1:10969-29179 GCA_013399195.1 Dicrurus megarhynchus
AGCTGTCCGGCGGGCGGGGGTCGGCGGAGGCGGTGCGACGGGCAGTGCCCGGGGCTGGGGCGGCCCCGAGGCCCCTCTGGGATGGGGTGAAGCAAATCCATGCTTGGAGTTGTGTTTCCAAGGCGGTTTGTGCCTCGCTTCAGGCCCGGGGGAGGGGACCGGGAGGTTTTCCCGTGTCCCTCGGGATCCCGGTTCTGTGGCGCCTCTGTGGGAGCCGGGACGGCGCCGGGGAGCGGCCGGTGCCCTCCGGGGCAGCCGGTGCTGAGGGCGGTTAAGGAGCAACGGCAGCGGCCGGGAAGCGTTCCCTGGGAAGTGTTCCCAAGGAAGTGTTCCCTGGGAAGCGCTCCCCGCCTGCAGGATCAGCCCCTCGGCAGGGATGTGGCCGGATGGCCGCGGGAATCCCATCGGGAGAGGCTCGGTTTGGGGGGCTCTGCCCTCCCGCTGCTGCTGGGGTTCCCGAGGGGGGGATGCGCTTCCCAGGCGTTGTGGTCGCCCCGCAGGTTTTCGGTGGGATCTGAGCCATCTCGCACGAGGCTTCCTCGGGGGAGGAACAGCCAGGAGTGTCGGGAATCTCAGCGATCCATGTGCTCCCCCTGCTCACAGGGGGCAGGTCGAGCCCTCGGGGACACGTTTGCTTTGTCTGGGGTTTGTTGTTGTGTTGCTGTTCAAATCTCATCATCCTGCTGGGCCT
Source organism: Dicrurus megarhynchus (assembly GCA_013399195.1). NCBI lineage: Eukaryota > Metazoa > Chordata > Aves > Passeriformes > Dicruridae > Dicrurus > Dicrurus megarhynchus. The sequence continues at coordinate 11,661 of VXAD01006003.1, forward strand.
TAATTCCTTCAAAATGGAAACTCTTGGCTCCATCTCCACTTTGCACCCCAAGGTGCTCTAGGAGCAATTCCTACAGGAGGAATTCCTGTCTCCTGTGCTCCTGGGATGCCCTGGTGCCTCCTGCTGCTGTGTCTTGATGAATTTATCTTTCCAAATACACCTTTTATCCTCAAATCCCTCGGGGAGAACAACACACTCTCCGTTTCCTAACACAGTTTAATGATCCTGATGGGATTTGATCAGACTTGATGATCTTGGAGGTTTTTTCCAACCTTAATGATCCTGATTCTATTTTTTAATTGAAGAAAACTGAGGCACAAAGTAGATTTATCCAGGATTTCACAGGTGGTGTCTGGTGGAGCAGCACCAGGAATCCAGAGCTCTGAAATCCTGATTTTCTGGCAATTAAACATCTTTTCTCTCCTCTTTAGTCATCAGTCCTTTTTTCCCCTCATCAGAGATATTTTGGGACACATCACGACTCCCAGAAGTTCTAACTACAGACAGTGACATAACAGCTTTTGGGTTTTTGGATTAAATGACATATGTAAGGGAAAAGGAAAAAATCAAGTGGCATTTTCTCTCTCATCGAATTCCCACACATCCAAAAGTGGCTGTGAAATGTTTCTGGAAACACTTGTAGCTTTCTTAATTTAAAAAAAAAATACTCTGTAGCTGTTTTATTCCAGGAAATGATAAGATTGTTAGATTCCACAGAAACCTGTCTTTTGTGCTTTCTTTTTAATCATTATTTAATTCAGGAGTGGGGTAGGGGTTGGGGAAGAGAGACCTGCTGGGTCTTTGCTGCTGGATTTTTTTTAGTGAGGTTTCTTCTCGAATTCCCACATTCCCCACAAACCAGGAAGGATATGGAGTGAATATGGGTGGATATCTATCAGGTTTATTTCCAGGGCAACTTGAATTTTCAAACCCATGTACTTTATAAGCTTGTTTTTTGCAATTTTAAGGCTGTTTGGTGTTTAGGGAGCTGAAATGCCAACCTGGCCAGGCTGGAGCTGTGGGTTTAACAGGAAGGATTCCTGGTTTCTGATGGGAAGTTGCCTTGTGGTCTTTGAATCTGCTGGCAGTTACAGGCCTGAATTGCCACAGAGAGGGAATTTTGGAAGACTGAGATGGGTTTTGCTGCTTATCAAGCACTGAAATTGATAATTCCAGTGTGACACCAAGGCAGCTCCTGGCAGGGATCACAGGGAAGTGCTTGGCATTGTTCTCCTGGGAACACATTGTTCTCTGTAATAATCTGAATATCCTTCCATACTGTAAAATATGTGAATTTTTAAAGGTTCTGTGGCTGTAGGGAGGATTCTGGAGGGGTTTTCCCATTCAGGTGCCCTGAAATACAGAAATGGTGGCCCCAGTTCCCCTCAGCCTCACCCAGCTTGTACTGATTTTCTTCCTCTGCCTTGCACTGACACCATTTGGGATGAAGTTTTCCGTGTTTCCCTGGGAGGTTTGGATGCCTCGGGCTGGTGAAGGAGTTCATGTGCTCTTTCACAAGTGAGGCCTCTTGGTTTAGATCTCCTTTGAGGTCACTCCTGCTTCCTGCTGAGCTGTTTTGAGGATGCTTAGCATCTATCAAAGCGATTTTTGAGTCACTTGCTGACTGTCCTGGTGCTTTTGTACTTTAGGTGATATTTCAGTGGGCGATCTCTGTGTTTGTGTTGCTCAAACAAGAAATGGGAACCAAAATCAGGTGACAGCAGCAGGTCTGAGCAGGTTTGGGGTCTTTCTTTGAGGGGGAATTTTTAATATCTTGCCTTCTAGTTATAAAGTGAGAACTGAACCTTTGCCTTTTATAACTATGAGAACATCTTTTAATTTTTTATCCCCTAGAACATGGTGATGAGTTTCCGAGTCTCAGATCTTCAGATGTTGCTGGGTTTTGTTGGCAGGAGTAAAAGCGGACTAAAACACGAACTAGTGACCCGAGCTTTGCAGCTGGTCCAGTTTGACTGCAGCCCTGAGGTGTTCAAGAAGATCAAGGAGCTCTACGAGACCCGCTACAACAAGAAGGGCTCGGACGTGGCGCAGCCGCCGCCGCCGCCGCAGCACCGGGCGAAGGCCCTGCCCCTGCACTCGTCCTACGACCGCGGCAGCGCCGTGGCTCGGACTCTGCCCACCACCAACATTGACTATCCTGCCCTCTATGGCAAATACCTGAACGGACTGGGCAGGTTGCCCCCCAAAGTGGCCAAGCCCGAGGTTCGCCTGGTGAAGCTGCCCTTTTATACCACCCTGGACGAGCTGTTGAAGCCGACAGAATTAGGTGAGTTGGGAGTGTGGTGCTGGTGAAAAACCTGGGTTTTCAAGGATCTCTGAATCACGTGGCGGGAGAGGCTGATGGATGTGGTGGTGAGACCCCTCCTCTCCCCCATCTCTCTCCTCTCATGCTTAAAATTTAGAGGAGAATATTTATCTCTGGGCTTGCCAGTGCTTAAAGGCGGCTGATAAAAGAGGGAGAGCGGCTTTTTACACAGAGAGAGAGTGCTGGGAAGGGGGGAATGGTTTTAAACTAAAAGAGGAGAGATGGGATATTGGGAAGGAATTGTTCCCTGGGAGGGTGGGGAGGCCCTGGCACAGGGTGCCCAGAGCAGCTGGGGCTGCCCCTGGATCCCTGGAAGTGCCCAAGGCCAGGCTGGAGCAGCCTGGGACAGTGGAAGGTGTCCCTGCCTGTGGGATGGAATGGGATGATCCTTCAGGTCCCTCCCACCCCAAACCATCCTGTGCTCCTGTGATTTCCTCTCTTTCCTCACACCTGGAATGTGGTCACTTTGGGATGTAACTTGGAATCCCACCTTGTTTGGCTCCTGTGGAATATGGTGCCATATTCTACGCTAATGCTGGTTTTCAGCACTAAAAATCCCTGACCTGAAGCATCCTGTGGGTGAAAGAGGGTGGCAAACTGTATTTTTGACTATTTTTTTGGTGCTTGTCACAGTTATTTGTGTGTGGTGCTGTGTATTTTGAGGGGTAACCAGTAAAACTGGAAGAAGAGCTTTTCCCCTGGGGTGTGGAGATTGATTTTTCATTATTTTAGTTTGGAGAAACAAAGAGTGTTGTTAACTGCTGTTAAATAGAATGTTCTGGTAGTAAATTCAGTGTGTCCAGAGGAGAAGTTGTGTTCTGCTGAGTGTCTCATAAATTCATGTGGTAATGTCAGAATTCTCCACTAAATGATTCTACAACTTGAGCTGGTCTGGCTTTGCTGAAAAAATATTTGTTGTGGCTTGGAGGAGAAAAATAGATAAAGATTTGATTGTGCAGAAACAAAAAGAAAAAGGACTAATTAGTCAGATTTTATATAATTCCTTCTTCATTTGAAGGCGTTAATGCTGTGACAAAACAGCTGAGTGGTGACAGAGCCGAGCTAAAACATTATAATTGTTTGGGGAATGGGTTTGCTCAGTGTTAAATGCGTGTTAGTCAGCAATTCCAATATGGGATTTTGAAGGAAAACACATTTCCAAGAGGTGGAAGCATCCAGAGACAGGAGAGCCTGGACGCACTCACTGTGGTGAGCAGGTTTTGTTCAAAGCTGACATTAAACCTCCCCTGCATCAGCTCAGAACCGAGGGCTCATTAGATGCAGCCTCTCCCCCTGGCAGGTGACACCTCCCCTGGGCCAGCCTGGTCCCTGCAGCGTTCCTGGCTGGTTTTCCCTCCTGGTGAGAGTGGTTTCTGCGGAGCCACGAGGAGCTGGGCACCAGCAGATGTTCAGGTCTCATGGTCCCAGCCAGCCCCCAGAACCCAACGACTCTTCCAGGCTCTTCTTTTATTTCCCCAGCCTGGTGTCCTGCAACTCTTAATTCCTTCTGGGACACTGATGGGAATGGAGAAGCCTTTGTGGCTCCCCAAAATTGGGGTTATCTCAGCTCTGTGTGTCTCAGCTGCTCCGCTTTGCTGCTGAGCTCCTGGCAAACTCAAAATGTGCCACTGCCTGATTCAAAACCCCACATCCCGTTAGGAACCCCTTTCCCTGGGCTACAAAAGGGATATTCTAGGGACGTGGCCACGGTTGGGAGTAGGGGAGGTTTAATTTATGTGTTCCAGGCTTCAGTTGGAAGCTCATTCCTTAATGAAAAGGCTCTCCTGCCTCTTGGAGATGATTTTCTTGGGATCAAAGGTGAGGTGGGCGCTGCCTCCTTTGGGCTGCAGGGAAGCAGAGTCCCCGGGGAATTCTCAAATGACTGTTACTCCTGCTCCAGCTAAAGGTGCTCCAGTTAAAAACAGATAAATTGGGTCCTTTGTGGGCCAGCTGAAATCCCAGATTTGGGCAGTGCACACCCAGCTGGAGGGAGTTTAAGGATGGAGTTGAATAGCTGTTTTCCCTGGCTGCTCAGTAACAGCTGAACACCTGATCGGGTAGCCTGAGGTTGCACTTCTCAGATTTTGGGCTTCTTTTGCAGCAGCAATTTATATTTTTTATAAAGGAAGAGTGAGCTGATATAAATGCAAAATAAACCATGAGCAGCTTCTCACTTTGCCTCATCAGGTTTGCTTTGTCTTTGTGTGGCTGAACAAGCAGCAGGACACTGTTTATGGGCAGGTTCTTAATCAGAAACATTAAAATTACTTTTTGTTATTGCCCTTGTCAATCATCACTTTCTAAAAATACCTCATAAAATGCTTTATTTTCTGCTGGTTGTTTTGGTCAGGAGATATTTGGATGGAAACTGGAATTAAACAAAAGTTCCATAAAGATATCTTAATTATTACTTTTTTAATTTATTTTTTCAAGCTCCGTTTGCATTTTTAAAGCAGAAAAGGGACCTAAGGGAAGCACCTGGAGTGACCTAGGTTGTCACCAGGTCTGAGGTGCTGAGGTTTCTTCCTTCCTTTATCTCCTCTTTTTCATACAAAAGTGCACTTTCCTACTTCTGAAATTCTGTTGGCTTTGAAAAACCTTGCAATGGAAGTGATGCAAAGCGAAACACCCAATTCTTGCTAAATAATTTTTAAAAAGCTGTTTTAGCACTTCCTCTTTGTGTTCCTCCCGTGACTTGCACCAGCTCAGGGTCTGAACTTTGCTTGGAGTCACAAAACTGAAAATAAAACACGTTTGAGGTGAAGTAAAGATTGTAACAAAAGTTTCCCACATCTCAGGCTTCATTTTCACCTTATTAAATGCACTTGATCTTAAAATTATCAGTGTGCAAAAGGCCACTGTTAATGCTGGGTTCCAGTTAAGCCTCTCTGAGGGTGAGCTGCTGTCCCACCCTCAAGGTCAGGGGGTTGGAAGTCGTGTTTTGTCTCTTCCAGCTGCTTTTTGTGCTGCTTTTTTATTATCTGAGCTAATCTTTTTTGTTGCTGGGGTTGTTTTCTTTCTTTTCCAGAACCCGCCTGCTCAGTCTGGTGGTTTCATGCTTTTGTGTCAGGCTCAGGTCTCCTCTTGGGCTTCTTGAGGATGTGGTCACACTGTGACACCGCTGATGTGGTGAACTGATGGCTCTTGAATTATTTGGGGGGAGGAAAATAATAAAAAAAGAGAAAAATCAAACCCAAAGCCTGTGCTGGTTGTACTGAGCAATCATTGAGCAAAGCTCTAATCAAAGCAGAGTTGCCAAAACGGGTGAAAACTGGAATTCTGGCACAGGGGTGTGGGGGAAAACAAGACTTGGAGATCAACAGAGCATGACAATCACCTTGTGCTCAGAGCTGGTGTTATCAGTTTGATGGACACTCTTTTCTTCCCTGCTCAGTTCCACAGAATAATGAGAAGCTTCAGGAAAGTCCGTGCATTTTTGCATTAACACCAAGACAAGTGGAGCTGATCAGAAATTCCAGGTACTTCTCACTGGGTATTAACAGTTCAAGAAAATACAGCTGCATAATTCCATAACTCCTCCGTGTTCCCTCCCTGTGGAAGCTTTTGTTCTCTGCAGGGAAACAGGATTTGTTTGAGGACACCAGGCTGCTTCTCATGTAAAGCAAAGAGCTTTGGGGGAGTGGGAGCTACAAATTCACCCATCCAGGTCCTTAAGTTTCACTTGTGCTGCTCTAATCTCCCTCTGGAATGGTGCATTTGGGCAGGAAAATCGGGATGAAATCATCAATGACCTAAATTCTCTGCTGAGCTGGTGTTGTGAATGTCTGCAGCCTTTCCTTTGCATCCCAGGTTCAAAAGGCAGAGTGTGAGGCTGTTTGCATCTGAAAGGAAACTTCCTTGGTGGGGAGAGTGCTGTAGGAACTGCCTAAGGAAACATCTTGGATTAGGATTTACCCTGACCTCTGTCAGATGCAACTTTGGAGTCAAACAAAGGCTCTCCTCAGAGGTGGCAGTGCAGGCACGGAGGTTTCCTCTTGGCTGACCTGCTCCCTTCATGCAGAAGAATTCCTCCAAAAATTCAGCATAAAACCTTGAAATATTTCTCTTTATGATAAAATAAAGAGCTGGAGAAAGAATATCTTGGTTATTTTGCCTCCTAGTAAAACACTCTTGTTCTGTCTTCCATTTGTCTCCTGATTGCAGTTAGAATCCTGTCAGGAATAGCCCTGCTGAAGGTTGCAATATTCACAGTGGTGCCTTAATGCTCAGTCCCTTGGTTTGCATGAGCAGCTTTAGCTGAATAATTAAACACAGAGAGTCTTGAACACTGTCAGGTAAACCTGACCTTAAAACCCAGTTTTTATAAATTCTCACAAATCACCAGAAGGCACCTGGACAGTTTTAAAAACCCAGAGAAAAGCTGTAGGTTGGTGCATCAGGAAAAAAAATTATAATAATTACAGGACCACTGATATTTGCAGGGGGAATTGTACAATTTAAATAAAGTTCTGGGAGGTAATTTTTTAGAGGTCTATTAATAAAAATTAGAAACAACTAAAGTCCTCAAGTCTGGCAGCTGGTTTGGGTGATTCTTTTGGGGTAGGGTTTGGGGTTTTTTTTACATAATTAATTTGAAGTTTCTGTTCTTTAATTTCCCAGGGAGTTGCAACCCGGTGTGAAATCGGTTCAGGTGGTGCTAAGGTAGGTCTGGGCCGGGTTCATTGAACACCAGGGGCAGAGCAGGGGAGGAGGGAATGTTCCAGCAAAACCCAGCAAGTTTCAACATGGATTTCATGGCTCCAGAGAGATTTTCCAGTGAACTGTTTGTTCCTGGGCCTCACAGGAGCATCTTAAACTCTCCTTTTGAACCTCGAGCAGAAGCAGCAGAGTCACACCTGGCTGGGCTTTGCTGAGGGAGCAGGGATCGGGATTGGGATGGGGCCTGTGGGAGCTGGGGATGTGCAGAGTGTGGGGATATTATGGGATGTGTTGTTTCCCCCCAGAATCTGCTACACAGACACCAGTTCCCCTCAGGAGGATCAGTACCCTCCCAACATCGCCGTGAAGGTGAACCACAGCTACTGCTCCGTGCCGGTAAGGACTGCGGGAGTGGGGAGGAAAATTTGAGGAATTTGGGAGGAAAATCGGGGGAATTTGGAAGGAAATTGCTTTCCTGATGAATGCCAAGGTATAGAAGTGCACTGCTGAGTTTAAAGCTAATTTTCTGATGGATTGGCCATGTTGTTAATGAACTGTTCTGTAGAAAGACTCGATCCTGTTTACTTTGAGCTCCAACTGTGTTCAGCTCCTTCTCCCCCCATCCTCGAGACCTGGGGCCGAGTGGAATTCAGTGGAGCTGATTGATAGGTGTACCTCGAGTGAAAAATAAATCTCTGTATTTAACCTTGCTGCTTTAGGGCTACTACCCATCAAACAAACCCGGGGTGGAACCCAAGAGGCCCTGCCGGCCCATCAACCTCACCCACCTCATGTACCTGTCAGCAGCCACCAACCGCATCACGGTCACCTGGGGCAACTACGGCAAGGTGAGAGCCCAGGGAATGCCCAGAATTCCCAGGCAGCCCTGCAGAGCAGCCTGCTCATCCTCTCCCTCCTCTCTCCCCAGAGCTACTCGGTGGGGCTGTACCTGGTGCGGCAGATGACCTCAGCAGAGCTGCTGCAGAGGTTGAAAACCATCGGCATCAAACACCCGGAGCTCTGCAAAGCGCTGGGTGAGTGGCTCGGGAAGGGCCTGTCTGCAGCTGCTGGGGAACAGCCACCACCATCTCCACCTCTGCTTTCCTCCACTTGTGTAAACCCCACTTTTTATCTGAACAGACTTTGCTGAGCTGTGTGCGAGTCGTGGGAGGTCACCCCAAACCCGTGGTTCTGGTGGCTCTGCAGCAGCTCTGTAGTTGGATGTAGGATTTGTGCCGGTGTCGTTGTGACTGGAAGGGCTTCATGCCTTCACCCGAGTCAGTATGAGCAGCACTGACCCTCGTGATTTCCAAAGGACATTTCTGGAGCAAGGGATCCTGGTGACAATGCCCTGCTGCCCCAGTCCCTGGGGATCCTTAGGGCTGGCAGTGGGATGTCACCAGCAGCACTTTGATATGCCTTGAGAGCTTCAGAGAAGAGATGGTCCCCAGAGATGCTTATCCCAAACCATTCAGGTAAATCATCCTGGTATGAGGCACGTGTAAAACATTACTGGAAATGAGGGGAAATTACCTTTCCAAGGTGGAATCTGACCTGGAGCTCATGAGTGTGGAAGATTCCCAGGTTTTCAAGTTGCTGGACAAAACCTTCTCACTGTTTAGCTCTGCGTGGGAGAACTGTTCCTGTGAATCCTGATGGTCTTTAAAACTGTCCAGATCCTGGAAAACTCTTCCCAAGGATAACAAACAATCAGGGAATCTCAGAATGGTTTGAGTTGGCAGGACCTCAAAGCTTATCCAGTGCCACTCCTGCCATGGGCAGAGACACCTCCCACTGTCCCAGGCTGCTCCAAGTCCCGTCCAGCCTGGCCTTGGGCACTGCCAGGGATTCAGGGGCAGCCACAGCTGCTCTGGGCACCCTGTGCCAGGGCCTCCCCACCCTCACAGGGAGGAATTCCTTCCTGACATCTGACCTAAATTTCCCCTCTTCAAGCCATTCCCCCTTGTCTTGTCACTGCAATTCCTGATGAAGAGCCCCTTTCCAGCATCCTTGTAGCCCTTCAGGTACTGGAATGCTGCTGTGAGGTCTCCACTCAACCTTCCCTTCTCCAGGCTGAACTTTCTTAGCCTGTCACTCTTGAGGGTAGATTGTAGTTCATGGGGAAGGTGATTCCAGGTGTATCCAGCCCTCAGACACCTGGATTTTGGGGCAGACATCAGTTTTATTTGGTGACTTTTAAATAAAACCAAATAAGAGCAATGTCTTATTTCAGCTCCTTTGTGTTTTCCTGCTGGGAAGTTGTTTGGATATCCAGAACTGGCCAACCTGAGGAGCTCCTAAACTTTGCTTTTCTAGCTCTGCTCTGCAAATAATTCCCTGTCCCTGAAACTGCCCTTTGGCTTCAGTCACATCTCACTGCTGACTTACCTTCTTCTGCATAAAATTCTGTAGAATTTCATACAGGAACATGGTCTGAGAACAGATTATGGCTTTGGATCCAAAACAGCTCAGTCCTGATCGGGAGATCCTAGAAAATTCTCCTTCCCATGTCTCCCAGTAATTGATGCACAGAGAAGGCTCTTACAAAGAACTTCATAAAAAATTAAGCTTGGATGAAAAGGCTTCTAATGTGAGGAAAACAAGCCCAAATCTTGTAATCTCCTGGGAATTTCACATCTGAGAAGTCCCTCTCTAATTAAAGCTGGGTGTTGCGGAGCTGCATGTAGCCTCATTGTCTGGGGACATCTTGTTATGATCTGAAAAGGTCAAAAGAAATGGTTGACTTGCTCCAAAGAAAAATGGTGATGGAAGTGTCGGAGGCAGTCGCAGACAGCAGTGGGAGCAGCAGCTCCTCCTCAGGAGTTGGGGAGCAGTTCAAAGCTCGTTTTGTTGATTTTTGCACCTTGGTGTGGGACCTGCCCACGTGGGACCTGCCCATCTGCTGCTTTCTTTGATTTCCCTGCTGCTCCTCTGGGTTCCCTTTCAGGCTGCAGCAGCGGGGGCAGGATTCCTCCTTCCCTAACATCTGATTGCTCCCAGATCTATGCTGGATGGCTGCTGTGCCTGGCTGTGCATGGCTGCCTTGCTCTGAGCTGGCTGCCTGGGTACCTCTGGGCCTGGTTGTGGTTCCTGTGGAATGCTGTGCTGGAATAAAGGAGCTGGCCAGCGTAGAAACCGAACGGTGACAGCCCAGCAGTGCTGAGAGGAGGCCTGATAACCTGGTGGGAAGAGGATGGGATGTGTTTTCCCTCTCAGTGTGACTGTTTGCTCACTTTTGGGGGGGACTTGCTGTGAACTGGAAATGTCAGGGGGAGACATTTCCCCCCATCCTGCTGCCACTGAGCTGTGGAGGGAATAAACCCCACCGTGCCTAGGCTGGAGCTGAATCCGTGTGCTCGTTCCCTCCCTGGCAGGCAAAAAGATCCGTACACAGCCCAGGGCTGGGGTGAGCTGCTTCCCCTGTGCTGCACCTTGCTGCCAAGGGCTGAGTTTTGTTAAATGTTGTGCCCTCTGCTCTCCCTGCAGTGAAAGAGAAGCTACGCCTGGACCCAGACAGTGAAATCGCCACCACAGGCGTCCGAGTGTCGCTCATCTGTCCGGTGAGTCCCTGCAGGGTCATGGAATCAGAGTTTGGGTTGGAAGGGAACTTAAAACCATCCAGTGCCACCCCTGCCATGGGCAAGGGACACCTTTCACTGTCCCAGGCTGCTGCAGCCTGGCCTTGGACACTGCCAGGGATCCAGGGGCAGCCACAGCTGCTCTGGGCACCCTGTGCCAGGGCCTCCCCACCCTCACAGCCAGGAATTCCTTCCCAGTATTCCCTCTGGCAGTGGAAGCCATTCCCTGTGTCCTGTCCTTCCATCCCTTGTCCCCAGTCCCTCTCCAGCTCTCCTGGAGCCCCTTCAGGCACTGGAAGGGCTGAACCCCCCCCAGCTCTCCCAGTTTGCTCCAGAGCCGAGGGGCTCCAGCTCTGTTTTAGTTTTGTCAAGAACCCGAACTGTACTCCCAGACCAGCTCTGCAAACTCACAAATGTTTTTCCTTCCGAGGGGATCTGGGGGTTCCTTGCCAGGTGTCCTGGCTGATGCTCTGCTCTCTGGTCCCACAGCTGGTGAAGATGCGCCTGTCTGTGCCGTGCCGGGCCGAGACCTGCGCACACCTGCAGTGCTTTGATGCCGTCTTCTACCTACAGATGAATGAGAAAAAGCCCACATGGATGTGCCCTGTGTGTGACAAACCTGCCCCCTATGACCAGCTCATCATTGATGGGTGAGTTTTGCGCCTCTGTGCCCCTTCCCCACTGGGTGCGGCATCCGGCTCTTGGTTGAAGTTCACCTTGAAATTGTTGAAAGTTTATTCTGCTGGTGCATAATATTCTGGTTTCAGTGTTTTGGTGTGTTAGAGCAAGTGGGAATGGGCTGGGAGGGAACAGGCTTGTGGTGCAGCACGTTTGGGGTGGGTTTGGCAGCAGCTTTGTTGCCCCCAAATGCTGGGAGCCTTCTGTGGACTGGGACCACCGACATCCTCGTGGTGCTGGCCAAGGACTGGTGGAACAACACACGTGGTTCCTTCCTGCTGGGAAATGATCTCCACCCTCGTGGCTGTGTGATTGGCCTTTACTGCCGGTTCCCTCAAGAGCAGGGAGAGTTTGGAGCGATGTTTGGGGTGCCTGCAGCTCCCCTGGCACAGGGAAGTGCACAGACCAGTCTGTTCCCAGACTCGCCGAGGCTTCCTGGAGCGTCGCTGCCTTTGCGGGCCCTGGGTAGATCCAGGAGCTGTGGCTTTCCAGGCAGCCTGGAGCAGCCTCAGCACAGATAACCTGTTTGCTTTGTCCCCTGGCCAACCCCAACAGGAAAATCCAGTTCCTTGGAGATCTCTAACAGGGGAGAGATGAAGGGGAAGCTGCAAGGGGTTGGATTGTGGAACCCCCACGGATTGGCAGTGCCTGTGTCCTGCGTGAGGAGGAGCAGGATGGCACTGGGGAAGGCTCAGCAGACTTTGGTCCCTGCTCGGGGCTGGGGTTTGGTGCCAGTTCTGTTGGGTGAGGTCCTTTCCAGATTCCCTGGAGGTGAGAGAGGGAAGCTGGCACTCAGCTGGGCGCTGGGAGTCAAGAAAGAGCCGGAGGCTCCCGAGCAGGGAGGGAGGTGGTTGGTCGGGTCTGGGATCCTCAGGGCCTCGTCAGCTTTTTGGGAGCTGCAGCTTGGTGGTTGCTGTGCTGGGTGGTGGGATTGGCTGTGGAAACCATTCCTACGGGAGTTGGGGAAAGCTGAAACTCTCCCACTGGGGTGCCACAAAGTTTTCCTGAGCTCGGAAGAGTTTCCACTAGGAGTTCTCCTTCCTCCTGGAGGAAAATGCTCAAGTCCAGGAGGGAGCGAGGCCTGGCAGAGCAGCATTTCCAAATAAACATCCCAGGCAAATGGTGGGACACGGGGAATAAAGCAAGTCCCCAGTTTCTCTGGAATCAGGGCCTCATTCCAGGTGTATTTTCATGGTTCCATGGTGTTCCTGTTGCAGGAGGCTCCATGTGTTGTTCTGGTGGCTACTGGTGGGGATTTGGGAAATAAAACTGGGAAGGAAGGGAAGCGCTGCTTGTTGGGTGGCTGGCTTCCTGATGCCAGAGGATATCTCACCCTTTGCTAAAGGGAATGTCCCTGGGAATGTCCCTGGGAATGTCACTGCAGCAGCCTGGAAGCAGTGCCTGGGAAACTGGGTGAAGAGGCAAAGCTGTCTTTAATTGCACCTAATTAAGCTGGTAGTTGATGGTTTGGGTGCATGGACAGGAAGGGCTGGGATGGATCTGCACTGTCAGAACCTGCTCTGGTTTTATGGGGAGTAAAGTCCATGACTCCAAGGGCTCTGAGCTCGGGAGCCAGCGCCAGATGGCTTTTAAATGCAGGGTCACTGCACACACCCTGCTGAGTGCCAGGGGTGTGACAGCTCCTCCTGTCCCCTCTGCAGGCTCCTGTCCAAGATCCTGACAGAATGTGAAGATGCAGACGAGATCGAGTACCTGGTGGATGGCTCCTGGTGCCCCATCCGAGCCGAGAAGGAGCGGAGCTGCAGCCCTCAGTGTCCAATCCTGGTTCTAGGTGAGTCTCCCTGGGGAGAGAGGCTGGAAACCCCTGGGGGAAATCACAGAATTCCAGAGTGGTTTGGGTTGGAAGGGACCTGCAGGGTCATCCAGTCCCACCCCTCCCATGGAACACCTTCCGCTGTCCTAGGCTGCTCCAAGCCCCGTCCTGCCTGGCCTTGGGCACTGCCAGGGATCCAGGGGCAGCCACAGCTGCTCTGGGCACCCTGTGCCAGGGCCTGCCCACCCTCACAAGGAGGAGTTTCTCCCCAGTATTCCCTCTGGCAGTGGGAAGCCCTTCCCTGTATCCTGTCCCCAGTCCCTCTCCAGCTCTCCTGGAGCCCCTTTAGGCTCTGGAAGAGGCTCTGAGCTCTCCCTGGAGCCTTCCCTTGTCCAGGCTGACCAGCCAGGAGCATTGGATCACCCCCTGAGCTGGACACGAGGGGTTTCACTTGGTTCTCTGGCTCGCTCCCCTCGCAGGTTCCTCGGATGTGAACGGGCTGCTGGCCGCTCCCAACGGCAACGGCGAGAACGGCAAAGCCCCCGCGGACGTTGTGGATTTAACACTGGACAGCTCATCCTCGGAGGAGGACGAGGAGGAGGACGAGGAGGAGGATGATGATGATGAGGGACCCCAGCCCAAACGACGCTGCTCTTACGAGAAAGGTTTAGTCTCTGCCTGCTGACTGCAGCCACGGCTCGGAATTCCCAACGGACAGACTTGAATACTCTGGTGCTTATTAAACTGGAGGAGGGGGAGAACGTCCTCTCCCCACCTCATCTCCCTCCCTCCCTCATCTCCTGTGACTTTCCTATTCCAAATTACTCATTAAAACGAGAGAGAAAAAAAGAAAAAAAAAAAAAAACAAAACAAAACAAAAAAACAACACAAACAAACAAAAACAAACAAAACAAAACCATTGAGCTGCTTCTTGGTTGGAAAACGACCCCACTCAGAGCCTGACCCTGAACTGGAGCCTGAAGTAAGGAAAGTGTCTTAAACCAGGCAGGATCCTCCCTCACCTGGATCCCAGGATCGGGGGAGTTCCCCTGCACACCTCCAGGACACCCACACCTGCATCTCCAAAGCCGTGTGCAGTTTGATCCTCTTGTTAATTAACCATTCCTTAATTAATCTAAAGGTTTTGNAGGGAAATGTAGAGATTTGTGCAGTAGTGACTCGTTTTAGTTGAGCAGAAGCCATGGGGGGGCGGGGGGTGGGAGTGGGGGGCTCGAACCACAAATCTGTTGTATTTTTGAAGTGCAATAACTTTGGTGTTTTTGAAGACTGACAAGGGCTGCGCATTCCCTTTTCGTTGAGGTTGGTTCTGGAGGCGGCGGCCGTGACCTGCAGGATACACCCCAGGCCTGGGGACAGTGACTGTGACCTGCAGGCCACCCCCACACCTGGGCACACCTGGCACATGAGCAGGAGCAGGGCAGGGGGGTCCTTCCAGAAGATGCCGGGTGGGGGAATCTCAGTTTTTAGCCAACTACCTCGGTAACTCCAATTCAGGTTTCTTTGAGTCCCGAGCCCGTCCCGGGCGGGTGCGAGGGCAGGGCCCGGGCGCTGCCGCTGCTCCGGCCCCTCCACTTCTCTGTCCCAGCCTTTGGCCCCAGAGCCAAAGCTCCTCCTGTGCTCTTTGGTGGCAAAACGTCGTTGCTTTTGAGTTTGCGAAGCGTCACCTTTTTGACTTTGTCTTGGAGAGTTTCTGTCCCGGCCTTCGCGGCAGCTCTGCTGTTCCCGCTGGCTCCTCCCGGCTCTGGTTTGCTCTGGACCTCGCTGGCTTTTCTCCCTGCAGCTCGGGATGACCCCGGAGGGAGCTGGCCCTGCCCCCGGGTGGGTGAGGAGCAGGGGGCATGGCCCTGTGCCCGCTGCTGGGCTGAGACCCCCGAGGGTCTTGGTGTTGCTGGGCACTGCCAGACCCCAAACCCTCCATCCTTCCCTCATCCTTCCCCTCTGAGTACCCCAAACCCTCCATCCTTCCCTCATCCTTCCCCTCTGAGTACCCCAAACCCTCCATCCTTCCTTTCAGCCTTTACCCCCAGTACCCCAAACCCTCCATCCTCCCTCATCCCAGCAGCCAGGGGGGCACAGAGAGGGGGGTGTTGCTGCCTTTTCCAGCACTTCCCTCTCCAGAAAATTCCACACACGGCCAATCCCACCCAGAGGGAAAAGCCCCCGAGGCCCAGCCAGAGCTGCCCTAAATCCTCGTTGGCCACTTGCCCAAAAGCAAAGACCCCTCTCCAAATTGAGGAGGGGTCCCCTGCCAGCTTTGGGGGCTCCTCTCCCAAAACCCTGTCTCCCCAGTGGGGTGGGGGTCCCTGAGCCCCCTGTGGGAGGGGGATTCTCCCACTCCTTCCTGCCTGGCTGGGTTTTGTCTCCAGACCTGGAATTTGGAGGGGGGTGGGGGTTAAAGCCCCCCCGTTTCCCCAGGTCTGGCAGGGGGGACCCGGAGCAGCTCCTGGTCCCGCTCCCATGGGGACACCTGCACTTGTTGGCCCCAGGCTTTGCTTTTCCCTCTCCTTCCCTGGCTGTGAGCAATATGTTTTCAGGTTGAAACGGGGGTGGGGGTGGGAAAAGGGGGATGAAAACAACTGAAAAAAACCCGGGTAGAGCTCCCAAATTAATTTTACTGTACAAAGTTCTGTGCTCGCGGCCCTGGCTGCACAGTAGCTTTAGAGTCCAGTTGTTTTCCTAATATTTTTATTCTAATTTAATTGCTTTTAAATTTTCCAGGCCAAGCAACTGTTTGGAAACACCATGCTTGTTTTAGTGCTTTCTGTTGGAGTTGGCCAGCTCTTCCTGTACATATGTTGGTTTTTTTTTTGTTGTTGTTTCTTATAACCTGTTTTTTTTCTTCTTTGTTTTGTAAAGAGAAGAGAAAAAAAAAAAAACAAAACAAAAAAAAGAAAATTATTTTTCTTTCCCTCAGTACACATTCTTCAAAGTTCAAATTATAGTGTTTGTTAAATAAATGAAAGATTTACATTTAATTCTGTGTCAGCTTGTTGGGATTTCTGACCCCAGGCTCTCCAGGATCTCCCTGGGCTCCTGAGCATCTCCAGAGGGTCCCCAGGATCACTCCCAGCTCACCCCAAAATGAGCCCGGGGGATTTGTGTCCATGGCAGGAGGGTCCTGGGGCAACCCCCGACCCCCTCCAGGTTCTTCCCCCAGCATTTGGGGGCAGCCGGACCCCCGGGCCCCCCCAGGCCCCATCCCCACGGGCACCTCCTCGGTGCCACTTTGAATTCCTCCACCTCCAGCGGATTAATCATTTTATTTATGAGGCTTAAGGGCCCAAATCCCGCTAAAGCCGGGGCTTTGCCAGATAAACAGCCCGCTTTGGGGGCAGCGCGTTTGTGAAAACACAATTAGCAAAGCCCGTAATCTGCGCTAATTACCGGGCCCTGAGCGCCGGCGGCTGCCGGCAGCACCTGCCCCATGGGGGACACGGGGGACAGGGGGGACCCGGGGATGAGTGGGCACACGGGAGCTGCGCCCCGGCGCCCGCCCGGAGCCTCCTTCACCATCGAGTACCTGCTGTCGGGGCGGGGGGACGGGGCCGCCCCCAGCCTGGAGCCCCCCGGCCGCAGCCCCCCGGCCGCCCCCCGGCCCCCTCCGGAGCCCGGGGACAAACCGGCCCAGTCCTACATCGCCCTCATCTCCACCGCCATCCTCTCGTCCCCGGAGAAGAAGCTGCTGCTCTCCGACATCTACCAGTGGATCATGGACAACTACCCCTACTTCAAGAACAAGGTGAGGGAGGGGCTGTGGGGCCGGGGCCACTTGGGATCTCCCCCCGTTCCCATGGTTTGGGGTGAGCCGAGCCCAGGGTGCTGCTCCGGGGTGTGGGACTAGGCTGGGGGAACTCACCCAGCGCCGCTGAGCCCAATCCATCGGGAAACGCCTCCGTGGTGTCCAGATCTCGGTGCTGGTGGGGTCGGTGTCTCCAGGCTCAGTTTGGAGCCTACTGGTGTTGGCTGATCCCAATCCACTGGGAAAACGCGTGTCCCGGTGTCCGGATCCCGGTGTCCGGATCCCGGTGCCCGTTCCTCCAGGCTCACTCTGGGGCTGTTGGTGTTGGCTGACCCCAATCCATCGGGAAAACGCCGCTCCCGGTGGCCGGATCCCGGGGCCGGGTTCTCCAGGGCGCCTGGAATGGGGTGGGCTCGGCAGGGCCAGGAGAGCACGGCAGGGCCGGGGGGCTTGGCCTGGCTGACCCCTCCGGGCCGGGCTGACCCCTCCGGGCCTGGCTGACCCCTCCGGGCCAGGCTGACCCCTCCGGGCCTGAGTGACCCCTCCGGGCCTGAGTGACCCCTCTGGGTGCAGGAGAAGAGTTGGCGCAACAGCGTCCGCCACAACCTGTCCCTTAACGAGTGCTTCGTCAAGGCCGGGCGCAGCGACAACGGCAAAGGGCACTTCTGGGCCATCCACCCCGCCAACCTCGAGGACTTCGCCAAGGGCGATTACCACCGGCGGCGGGCCCGGCGCCGCGTCCGC
>VXAD01006004.1:0-12475 GCA_013399195.1 Dicrurus megarhynchus
CGCTCCGGGCTGGCTCCGGCCCCGCTCTGCCGCCGCCGCGGGGGCGCGGGCACTTTGTAGGGACGCGCTCGGGTTACAGCGGCCCCGCCCGGAGCGCTGGGGAGGCGGGAGGGGGGGACGGGGACCGGCCCCGCTCCGCCGGCACCTCTGCAAACCGAGCCGCCGCCGAGCTGCACGGGGGAAGTGGGGGGGTAGCACCGGCCCTCCCCCCAGCAGCGAGAGGCGGCCCTCGGGGCCCCGCCGGTGCAGCCTCCCCTCGCAGGTGGGGAACGCAGGGGCTGCAAAACACCCGGGGCTGCTCCCCTGTGCCGTCCCCCAGACAGACCCCACGCGTGGGGAGCAGCAGATGGAACAGGGGGCAAGGCCACCTCCGTTTCCCCCCCAGTTGCTGGGAGTGGGAGCACTCCAGCCCCGAGCAGGTGTCGGGGCCCGGGCTGGGCACTGAGCGTTGCTGGATGCCCAGCAGCCCACACGCTAATTGTGCCATAATTAGTTGTAGCGTTATCACTGTCAGTGCCATAAAGTGGCTGTGACCCTCATTAGGAGCCCATAATGGAGTGTCATAGAACACGGCTAAGCTGCGAGCCAGCGTTGGAGTGGCCTAATCCGACCCATAAACACTTCGCCCTCACCTTCCCTATGCTGTAGCCTGTGCTGGGGCAGGCAGACCCCACCATGCCCAGGCCTTGCTCGTTGGCCCATGCAGGACCCCTGGGCACTGGGGGAAGCCTGGCTTCAGACGCTCTTGAGCTGGTGTGGTCCCAAGGAAAAATGTCCCCTGAGCATCCTGCTGCCATCAAGAGGGGTCAGTGTCCCCAGTACACAGCCAGGGTCTGGCCCTAAGAGCTGCTCTCCCTTTGCTCTATCGCCATCTGCTTTGCCACCTTTCTGCTTCCCAGCAAGACCTTCCAGGGCCATGCTGAGCCTGATACACAGCCTTGCCCATGCCTGGTGTGGATCTTGAGGCCGTGTGAGTGGGATGCGCTGTCACTGTCACCCCTCATTCCATAGGACCACACCGCGAGTCCTGGGCACAGCCTTGCCCATGCTGCTCCACTGTGCCAAACCAGCAACTTCCAGCATGACAGGGTTTCACTGTGAGGTCTGGTTGGTGCTACAATCTCCCACTCTGTGCTGCTCCCCATGCTGGTGTCCCCTTGGGGTGCAGGGGTGCACAGAGCAGTCCCTGGGCCAGCAGCCCCCAGCAGCTGTTCATTCCTGCTGATGCGTGAAGCGGACGAGAACATCAATTTCACGGAGCAGCGGCCGCCCCTGCAGAGTTCACAGCGTGCCGGAAGCACAGAAAAATGTTGGGTTCAGCTCAATTCGAACCAAAACCAAATTAAAACCAGAGAGAAGGGGATGTTCCCAGTACTGGGAACACCGGGGAGAGCTTGGACTCTGGGGAGCCTGTGGGAGCCACAGCCTGAGACGAACATGGAAAGATTCCCTGTATCCCAGGGGTCCCCAATGCTGCGTGGAAGAAGGGCAAGCAGACCAGTGCAGGCACCTTGCCCAGTGTCACACTAAACATCCCCATTGGCCAGGGCAATGCCAGGCACAGGCCAGGGATTGGTGGGGCTCTGCTGTAGGCAGCTGGGAACTGGTCACCTCCCTGCTGTGGGGCAGTGCTGGGCCGGGGCTGGCCTGCCTGGCTTGATTTATAACAGCAACTGACGGCAAACAAAAAGCCCTTCACAGCAGCCCAGCCCCACCGCCTGCCACCCGCTGCCGGCAGCACCACAACGGCTTCTGCCACGCCAGCAGCTCAACAAGGGGGGATTGTGCCAGCACAGCACTCTGTGGTGTGGGTGCACCCCTTGCCCCACCACCCTCCTCTGGTGCCCCTGTCTCCCCCAGCTCATGGGCTGCTCCCATCACTGTGGCACCACAAGGGATGTACGACCCGTGGTTGCTTAGCTCAGACACAGCGGGGTGCCCAGAGATGAAGTGTGTTCCCAGAACTCCACAGATGGGGCAGAGAGACCCGCTCTTGCCCCATGCCCCGTTTGGAGAGATGACCCCCTGGCTAGACCCTCGGCCTTGCTTACATGTGCAGGGCCCCGCGGCAGCGAGCACGCACAAGGGGCTGGGCGCCGGCATGCTGGGGCTCCATCCTCCCGCCCCTGCTCCTTCCCCCAGGCAGTAAATCATCCCCACTCCCCTCATGAAAGGCCCATGTATGTGCTGCCGGTGCAGGGAGCCTGCCTGGTGCCAACAATATTGCTCTTGGAAGGCAGCCGGAGCTGTGGGAACACAGCCGCCCCTTGTGCCTGGCCCCAGCATTCGCCGTCACTCCCGCTGTGGTGGCACCTGCGGCCAGCCAGAGCCCGCACGGCACGGTGGCTCCTGTGGGGGCCGGAGCCTGGGGGGCTCTTTCCTCCTGGAAGTTTCTCTTGGCCTGCCCTGAATGGCTCTTGTTTGGGGCACAGAAGCCCCAGCTCACTGTACCCTGTACGTGCATAGGATCTGAGGCTGAGTGGGCTCATGCCATGTGCTGGGGTGATGTGAACCTTCTGGCACTGTGGGAGTGGGTCAGTCCTGGAGCACAGGGGTGAGCCCCAGCACAAGGGCTTCCAGCTCCATCCAGTCCCACTGGCTTTGACATGGTAGCTTTCAGCCCCAGCCACAACCTGCTGCCCTCACATCAGCAGGGAGCTGCTGAGGAAGGCAGGGGGCAAGCTGGAGGGGCAGGCAGCTGCCCCAGACTAGGCAGGGTGCTCTGCAGGGGCTGGGTCCTGCCCTGGAGGCAAGCAGCCAGGTTCGGGGCAGCACATCCCACCAGGCCCTGGTCTTGCCTGCCCATCCTTATCTCTAGCAGAGAGGGACTGATGGAGCAACCCAGCTCAGTTAAGGTTTAACCAGGCAGAACTTGGCAAACATAAACCTGCTGCTCCCTCTGGGGAGCCAAGAATGTGGGGCCCAGCACAGGGGCTGCAGGACAGGGACACCAGGAGCCCAGGCTTCGCCAAGCCCTCAGCATGGCACAGGAGTGTCCACAGATTGGGGCAGTGAAGGCTGAGCAGGGAACATACAAGTCGAGGGTGATGAGGCAGGACAGTGGGCAGTGTCACGCCTTGTCCCTGCTGCAGCCCCGCCACCTCTTCCTGCCCCAGCTGTGTGTGGGAGTGCTACAGCTGGTACAGGGAACGAGGTGCGTGGGGCCAGAATGTGTGCTGCTCCCCGTGGGGACATGGCACACACCATGTGCTGAGTTGGGCATCACAGTGCCCACCTGTAGGCCAAGCAAGCAGGAGCTTTGCTCACCAGTCCTGTACCTTGCACAACATTGGGGGTTCATCCTGGTAAAGCAGCAGCCATGGCAAGGAACTGCAAGGCAGGAACGGGGCCACCCCAATCTTCCCAACCCCTAATTGTAAGCCGGCACCCGGTCCTGACTCCAGATCTGCACCTGATTTACTCATTGGAGCCAGCGAGGCCACAAGGGATGGCAGTGGTTGGGGCTGTGGCCAGGGCTGCGCTCCCCCCGGCTGAGGCAGGGACCCCGGGTGTGCTGCTGGAGGAGCAACTGGCTCCACAGAGCTGGCTGCGGCCTGGGCAGGGGACTGTGGTTCTTCTGTGGAGGATGTGGCTGCTGGGTGGCTCTGTGCTCTGTCCCATGCCTGCCAGTCCAGAAGGCAAAGGAGTTCAGCCTGGCGAGGCAGCCAGAGCCCTGGCCCAGGGCAGGGAGGAGCAGAGCTGGGCCAACAGCACACCAACACCAGGGCATACCTGGGGACAAGGGCCACGCTCCATCCTCAGCCTCCCGGCCATGTGGGTGGCTCTGGTCCCCCAGCCAGGCTCCAGGTCCCCTCCTGTCACGCGCAGGGGTGCCTGTGGGTGCTGGTGTCCCTCCGAGAACAGTCCAGCAGCACTATGGGCAGCCCCCCAGAGTGGGGACAGGGAGGAGGTGCCACTACCAGCTTGCTGCCAAACCCTCCTTACACCAGATACACATTTCCTCTCACACCGCACCCACCTTCACAGGAAGCAATTACACAATGAAAACTACTCTAAGGGAGTGAAGTATTTGCTGTCTAGCAAGTCTCTTCCAGCTGGATCCTTTTCCTGACAGATTCAGTCCCCGTTCTGCTCAACGGGTGTATACAGGAGGGTAGGGTTTTGCTTATCCAGAGGGATAATGAAACCATTGTGGGCTGGCAAAGGATGTGCGTTCTGGGGCCACCAACAACTCCAAGAATAGTGCTGCAACTTGCTCTAGAAGTCTTGGCTGAAGTAACTGTAGCCTCCTGGGGCAGTTGACTCTTCCCGGACATACTGCTGTGGCGGGAACGGTCCGACAACCGGCACTGCTCCTGGCATCCTGCACATGGAAGGGAGCAAGATAAAGGAGAAAAAGGAGACAATGTCACAAATGCTCTGAAATGTGCCAGCTGCAATCACTGCTCAGCAGGCAAGGCTGTCAGCGGAGCAAAAGCCCACTGCAGCCAAGGCAACAACTTGCCAGAAAATCTTCCAAGTGAATCCTTGCCCTCTGTGCCTGTGTGTAAACAGACACCTTTAGCATGGCAGAATTAGCTGCGGCACAGCTCAAGGACTGCTTAAGAGCTCCCATTACAAAGCAAGCATCCTGCCTCTCTGCAGGCTGCAGAAGCTGGAACAGGACTGCACAGCTGAATCCAGAGCAGCTTTCTGAAAGGGAGTTGTGTGGCTGCAACAGCTCTGACAAGTAGCAGTGTCCTTAAAGGGAACATTAATGTGTGTGTGTTGGGAACATCCTCAGTGTTATCTCTCTAGAATGGGATACTTCCTATTTGCTGACCTAGTTGTGCTGTTCGAGAGCTGGAACTTGCCTGGGATGGAAGTACTCCCTGGAGCTGAGGGAGCAGGAGGCTCTTATTCCACAGACAGGCAACAAGAGATTCTAGTTTTCTTCCTGTCCCTTCTGGGGAATTTGGCTAGGAGCCTGCCCTCCCTTCAGGTAGGATTTCCTAATACCTCTTCCTTCTAAGAAGCTTTCTAACCAACTCAGGCTCATTACTGAGCCTCTTTTAGTGAAGGCTCTTAAATTAAAGATTGACAGTCTCCAGAACAAGTATTTTTGGTATTAATCATATGGCAGTCTAATTTTTTTCAATTAATAATATATGCAGGGGATGTCATTATTTAACTTGCCAGCTGTGAGAGCAAGTTCAGGAATACAGTCCAGGTTTCTGGAGCGTGCTGACTATACGCCAAATTTTAAAACAAGCAATCCCAATGGAGATTAGAATGGCAAGC
Source organism: Dicrurus megarhynchus (assembly GCA_013399195.1). Classification (NCBI taxonomy): domain Eukaryota; kingdom Metazoa; phylum Chordata; class Aves; order Passeriformes; family Dicruridae; genus Dicrurus; species Dicrurus megarhynchus. The sequence goes on from VXAD01006004.1 coordinate 5,242, forward strand.
AGATCTCCACTGAGCCAGTCCTTAATTAAATTAAAATCTCAGTTGTTAAGAGAAACTGTGTTTAATAGGTGTCAGGTTCACTGCAAAGGTCTGTGCTGAGCTGAACTATTAGGAAGCAAAAGCAACTGGAGGCACTTCCACATCAGCAGCACGGCTGGGCTGTCTGCAGAGGGAGCTCCCGGAGCAGCGTCAGGACGGAGAGAGAGCCTGCACAGACCCTGCTGTTCTGTTTGGAAGTGAGCTGGAAACACGTGTTCAAAACTGCATTTTAGGTTATATTTAGGCCATCGATTTGAACAGTGAGGCTGGAAACACACTTAGACAAGAACATTACTTACTGATTCTTGTGTTTGAAGCCACTGATGTGAGCTTGGTACTGCTCTATGGAGTTCAGCACTATGTTACATGTGCTGCAGGGGTAGCCCTTCCCAGCTGAAACAGACAGCAATGTTAGCACACACAGCTAGCCAATCCCCATGCCTGAGTTAGAAACAAGCAAGATCAAGATACTCATTCACCTGATTTATTAAACAACCCTAAATGAAGACAAATAACAGTCAACAATCTGACCAGGCAGGGAGGTCACAGAACCCCACTATCCTACCATGTATCAGCCAGTCATTGCAAGGGAATCACTAAGCCAAAAAAAGCTTTCCCGATCAGAACATGGTTTGTTCATCGCTAAAAAACACACGTTCCCTACAAATAGTTCCCAGTACCAGGCAGAGCAAAAATTTTACATTCGGACCCCAAACCTAATGCTATACTGCCTTTGCAACTCCATTTCTCTCCCATATTCCTACTTCTGCTGATCTGGACATCTCAAAACAGAAAATGAGGGAGATACTGAGTTTGTAAGCTCATAGCATTTCAATAAAAAAGGCAGCCAGAGGAGATTACACCCAATGTCCAGCTCCACAATGCAGCATTTTGCTAAGCCTTGCTGAGGTGCCAACTGAGGATATTAAGCTCTGTTCTCAAGCAGTTTGGTTACAGTCAGTGGATCAGTTAACTGCCAGGGAAAAAAAAAAAAGTTTCCAACAATAGTGGTACTAGACAGGTTCAATGGTTTTGTGTAACATGACAACTCCCGCCGGACTGAAAGTTCAGGAGGTCACAGATACCAAAGAGGCAAGTATGGCAGCACTGGAGTCCCTAGCAGGGAAAAATTCTGGAAGTTGTCCTCAAGACATTAAACGTTCCTGAATTTTGGCTCACTGGGGAAGGGCTCTGGCTGGGAATCTCACAAGGAAAACATTTCCTTAAGATGAAACAGGAGATGGACCCCAGGCGTGCAGAACAGCAAATCATTGGGAAGCTCAACTCTGGATGTAGCAGACACTTTGCTATGCAGCTGCTGCACCTCAGATATTTCAGACTCCAGTGGGACATTTGGCTCTCAAAATGGAGCTGGATCTGGACAGGAAAGGCCAGAGAAGCTGATACAACCCTCAGGTCTGCTTCCCTGCACCATCAATGTAAAGGTTTTTCTGTTGCAAACCCATCCAACAGGTATGTGCACAAAGTTGTCTAAACTACACTCCTCAACCCCAAACCACTCGTTCCAAAGAACTTTAAGCAGGCAAACACCTCAGTGTTGCATTTGCAAAGAACACATCTTTATCTGCTGTGAGTCAGGTCCCAGCAGAGAGTTTAGGGACAACTGTGGCTGTTGGCACACAGACACAGGAAAAGAGAGTGGGACAAAATATCCCTGACTGCAGCCCATCTCATCTGAGAAGCCCCTGATTATAGTCCAGGCTCTGAAACCTTTCCTGAAGAGCTGAACTGCCCTGGAGATGTGATTGTATGTATTCTGGTTCTGCTGGCACTTCTTGAGACACATCAATCACACAGGCAAAGGCACTGCCCACCTACCCAGGCAAGGGCACTGCCCACCTACCCAGCCCGCCTGGGCTGGGGCTCCTGCCACTGTCAGCGCCTGAGTCACACTCAAATGGAACCATTCATCAGACCCCACTAATTAGGTGCAGAGCAGATGGGTAACATGAGATATCGAGCACCTTTTCCATCTCCCACACGGCCACGCAATGTGGGAGAGAACATTACTTGGCTAATTGAGCCTCATTTGTCATAAGTGCTACCGGTATCTAAAGGTGGCCTGCAAAGAATTAGAATAATTAATCTTCTGCTTGTGTGGGTTTTTACGACAGAGAAAGAAGCCCTCGATGAAGATTTTAAGATGATCTGTCTGCTTATTATTTACCGCAAGTATCCAGCATGTACTAAGACTTCCTGGTCCAACAAAAGGCTGCTGGGAGGAACAAGGGAGTTTTCTGTGAGCACCTAAGGCTTTCACTGGACTCAGAGGCCTTTCATCATGTACAAGTGCTCATAAGCAGCAGATCATAAACCAAAAGAGTTTTAACTGTCTGCCTAAAGCTCCTCCTTAATAGCTCTGGGGTTTTTTTTTCCACATTCCTGCTTGCTCCAGAGAGAGTTGCATTAGTTCATCAGATGGAGGTGCCCACACAGAGGCAGAAAAGCATTCAGGGAGAAATCTTTCTGGCTTTCATGTGCTTTGAAGCAGCAGGTGCAGTTAAACCTATTCCTTCCATCTCTGGCTAGTCCCCTCAAAGACAACTTTTAAGCATCAAATGCCACTTTTATCTTTCCATTTCGGATGCAATCACCTAACTAGAAACAGTATTGGCCAAAATCCCTGGATTATCCGCACAGAGAATAAAAAGGACATGTCCCCGATTAAGCAACACCGCATAACACAACCCAAAGCTGTCACGAGTAGCTACAGTCTAAAACATCTGCTGCCGGGGGTTACAACATCAACCAAATCAATCTTAGGGTGTATAATCAAGTTCCTCATTACGAGTAATACTCCCCTGCTCCCTCCACACAGGCTCTCTTGTCCAAAGGCCTGTCAGACACATTCTGCTTCTCTCCCACCCTGCTCTTCAGCTGGTTATCAGCCTCCCTGTTGAGAACTCACCCATGAAGGATGATGCTGGTGCATCAGGGGTTCGGCCGTAGTGCGCCATCAGCTTGTGTTTGGTCTCCTGCTTTCTGTGCTTCTTGCCTACATAGTGCTGTTTTGCCATAAGGGGGTTGTTGAAAGTGGCATGGCAGAGGCTACAGAACTTGTCCGGGTCAGTAATGTCCTTGTTCTCTTCGTTAGAAGATGCAGTAGAGGTGGGGAGGGCAGCAGGGTGTTTCTGTGGGGGCACCGTTTCTGTAGGGTGAATCCAAACTCCTGGTCAGTCACAGAACTCTGAGGTAAAAACCAGTAACTTTATTTCCCCCACTCCCACATTAAAACCAGTAACACACTACATCTAAACTCCAAACCTAGCCAACGTAAGATATCTCAATAAATTAATGATTTTCCTACTTCTTCCCTTAACGCTGCAGAATTTAAAAACATGTGGTAACATAAGTCAGAGTATGCCAGGAAAACTTTCAGGGCTTAAAAAATCCAACAGATTTGCATATTTCTCCTTAACATGACTGTATTCAAGAAACACTGGGTATGAATGAGCTTCCACCTGCTGTTATCACCCCCAGACAGAACATGGGCACAAGTCCTTGCACAGCAAAGGCAGTGGGATTCTGGAAGCCTCAGGACTTGATCCTGAAGTCATGAGGAGTCTTGCCCGAGACACAGCATAAATGGGACTAGGTCTGACACAGTGAATCCACACAGGGAAGCAGCTCTTCTGTGTGGTGGAGAAACCTGCACCCTCTCAGTCCAGGGTGCCAAAGAGAAGAGTGAGTAACCTGCTAGGGATCAGAGAGCTCCTCTCATGCCAGAACTAAAGGCACACACCAGACTGCTCAGTGAACATCTATCTCTTCCTGCAGGCTCCTATCATACCCAAAAGCAAGGGCTCCAAAGAACAAGAAGATCCTGGAGGTGGCTTTGCTCTGTGCACACATTTTAGCAAAGCCATGAAGACACACTGGGACAGACAGCTTCTGCCTGGAAGATCGCAGGAGTCGGGTGTCTGGATGACTCACAAGTCCCCAGCTTGGAGTTAGCACAAGCTGCCATCCTCAGGTGCACTCAGTGGCTGTGTTTTCCTTCTGTCCTGACCAGCTGCAGCCCCCCAGGCCCACGTCTACCCCTACCTGCCCTGGACAGAGGGTGTCACTCCCCACCCACCACGCCTTTCTAGCTGCTAGCAAAGGGATGGGACCCACAGGCAGTGGCACTGGGGCAGACAAGGTCAGAACAAGCACATACTGATGCTCCCCAGCTGTATTTTCCCACTTCCCAGCAATCTGCAGCTCCCACGTCTGTGAACCTCAGAGGCCACATTGTTGTAGCTGAGCAGCCTTGAGGAATGTGCCATATCAGAGTTTCACCAGTCACTTCAGTCTGTACCCTTTAATGAGTATCGTATCCTGTGACAGGCACTTCTACATCTTAATGTCATATTCCTGGTCCCTGGATACAGGGATGGGTACAATGGCTGCTGCCAGCTGCATTTCCTCCAAACAAAACAAAACAAAACAAAACAAAACAAAAAACAAAACAAAACAAAACACCACACAACTTCTTGCCAATGCCAGCCCACTGAGCAGGCTGGCACAGCCAAATCTCTGGAGGTGCACTGCTGACTTACTCTGTTTCACGGCAAAGAGCACACACTCCCTCACAAGAGCTCACACTTGGGGTGCAACAAACCTCTAAACAGCCCTTTGGAACAATGCAAAGGTGCTGCAGACACTCATACCTTCTACTTTGGGGGCCTGCTGCTTCATGTTCTTGGCATGAGTCTTGCCCAGGTAGTGAGATGTCGCCACGGCCGGAGAGGAGAAAGTCATGTTGCAGATGGGACAACACTTGTTCCTGTCCTCCCCATTGCTGCCTTCCTGCTTGCTGTCCTGTGCACAGAGAACCACAGAGTGGCTGAGGCTGGGAGGGACCTCTGCAGGTCATCCTGTCCAGCCTCCTGGTTTTGAGGAGAAACAGTATGGTTTGGGGGTCTAAGAAAAGGTCATCAAAGACGTTTGGGTGTTAAGTTGATGAAGTGTGACCGAGTAGAACTTCTATGCTGCAGCATCACCCTCTCCCTCCCTGGAGAGTGTTCTCGACCAGATTACTATTTTCAACCTGTTGGCAAACACTCCAGGCAGAGGGGCAGCCCTGGCCTGTTTGGGTTAAGGACAAGGTTAAGCGTGTGGCTGCCAAAATTGGACCACGCAGCCGTGTCCCCTGCAAGGTGTGAACTGAGCAGCACAAACATCACTATCAGCTGGGTCATCTGCAACACAACACCAGCTGAGGAGGGAGCAGCAGGCAGTTCTCAGCCTGACACTATGTGCAAAGGCATCTGCTGTTATCCCCCAGCTCCCTGCAAATGCCAGAGTTAGGGATTACAGCTGAAGCAATCATAAAAGTAGAATCTGTTCCCCAAGGGAGTCACGGGGCAGACAGATGGCTGAATGGAACGTGGGGCCTTTACTGACCAACAGGCTCCAGCTACCAGCTGAGGGAACCTAAATAAGCAAAATAAAGAATGCTCTGGGAAGAGAATTCCTGTGGATGGTGAATCCAATGTGCTCTGCATGATGTTATGCAACGATGCTCCTGACAAGCTGTTGCTCCTGCTCTTTCTCTGTCACTTCAAGCAAGACTATCAAAAAGAGGAACATGCATTTGTTTAAATGGGGAGGACAAGCTCAAAGAGGCTGAGTGGGGAGGGCAGCAGGAACTGGGACAAGGCCTGGTGAAACCCCTGCCACTGAACTTCTCAGTTCTCACAAAGCCCCTTCCGAGAGCATTTTCCTCGTTCACGTACAAGACTGTGCAACTGCCTTTAGCCCGGCAGGTCCCACAGAGCTGCATTTAGCCCTGGTGGATCCTGCACTCACAGAAACCAAGGATGGGTCAGGCTGGAAGGGACCACAGTGGGTCATCTGGTCCAAGCTCCCTGCTCAAGCAGGGTCATCCCAGATTGGCACAGGATTGCATCCAAACAGTTCTAGAATATCCCCAGTAAGGGAGAGTCCACACGTTCACTAGGCAATCTTGCAGTGCTTGGTCACTGCACAGGTAAGAAGTTCTTCCTCATGTTCAGGCGAAACTTCCTGGGCATCAGTTTCTGCCTGTTGCCTCTCACCCTGTTGCTGGGCACCCCTGAGCAGAGCCTGGTTTATCCTCTGACACCCTCCCTTCAGGCAGTTCACAGAATGAGAGAATCATTAAGGTTGGAAAAGACCTCCAAGATCATCAAGTTCAGCTTTTGACTGATCACCACCTTGTCAATGAGACCAGAGCACTTGAGTGCCATGTCCAGTCATTTCTTAAACACCTCTAGGGACGGTGACTCCACCACCTCCCTTCCAATACCTGACAACCCCTTCAGTGAAGAAATTCCTCCTGCTGTCAGACCTGAACCTCCCCTGGCACAACTTGAGGCCATTTCCTCTTGTCCTGTTGCTGGTTTCCTGGCAGAAGAGGCTGATCCCCACGTGCCTACAGCCTCCTGATAGGGAGTTGTAGGCAGCAATGAAGTTTGCCCTGAGCATCCATTCCCCAGGCTAAACAACCCCACTCCCTCAGTCGCTCCTCAGAGGAGTTAGCCTCTAGATCTTAAGAAATTGACTGTAAACATTACTTATAGACATTGATCAGGTCTCCTCTCACCTGCTTCACCTCCAGCTTCATCTTCTTCCCGTGGGCACCCTCCTCCCCGCCGTGGATGGACAGGTACCGTCTCACCTTGTTGGCGTGTTTCTTGCTCTGGGGAAAGCAGAGAAACCTTTGTTCGGTGCCTCGCCGAGCCCGGGGGTGGGCTGGGGCGGAGGCAGGGGGCTCCCCTTCCCTACCTGGTAGTGAGCCAGCCGCTGTGACTCGGAGATGAGCAGGGCGCTGCACACCTTGCACTGCGCCTCGGTGAAAATGTGTCCGTTCTCCCGGATCAGCCGCTCCACTGTGGGGTGAGGGGGGTGGGACACAAAACGGGGGCGTCAGCGGCCCGGTGGGACCCCGCGAGATGCGGGGCGTCCCTGTTCGGGATGCCCCACACCTCGCAGGATCCGACCGGGCTACAGGGCACCTCATGGGGCCCGACCACCCGCCCGCTCCCGGTCCCGCCGCCTCACCCGCCTCTTTGCCCACCAGCGGCCCCGCAGCGTCCCCGTTGCTACCGGCCCCGTCCGCCATGGCCGCCGTCGCCGCCTCACGCTGTTCTCGCGAGAACCCGCCCGCGCGCCCCCTCCGCGCCTAGCAACGGAGGGGCGGGCTCCCGCG